>NIJG01000104.1:179659-213289 GCA_002201625.1 Euglossa dilemma
CGTTATAATAATTTAATAATTGACTTTATTTTCGTATTTTTCTAATTAACAAAATGTCTACTCACCTACGACACATTTTCGTCAAATTAAACTACGATTCTATAAATTTGCAGTTAGATAAATGATACTATAATTACCATCGAATTGAATTAAATGAATAACAAGGCATAAGGGGTATATTTTGTACGTTATAATTAAAATGAATCGAACAATGGAGAACGTGTAGTCTAGCCAGGTTAAAATTCCCTAATATTATAATGATATACTAATAATTGATATATAATAACAGACATTAAATTATGTATCATATAATTATATAATACAGAGTTTCATAAATTATTCGCCAATTTAGAGTACCTGGGGTCATGTCTGTTTTGGTTATTCAGTGGGTTGTACTGATAGAATTTTCTATAAATTTCATATCTTCTATATTGCAGTGTTCCATAAGCTATCATCGAAATTCTAACATTCCCTATTATATCCTAGTTAAAAATATTATATCCTCCTAATAACATAATCTAACAAAAAGTACATAACATCCAAAAAGAGAAAAAAATCTCTAAAATCTAAAAGAATAGATATTTAAATTAATAATATACGATAAATTTCAGTAAATCCAATTGATGTAAAATCTATGTAAATACTTAGGTAAATAAATTTTCATTTTATTTATTGGAAGGGTCTACGCGGTCTCGCGTTAGGATGTCTCAAAGGGGTTTTTTGAAAATAATTTTCACACGAGTATTTTCACTCTCTTATTTTTAGACCCGGCTCGTGCACCACCGAAAAATAAACAAAGAGATCGACCCATGAAAGGACATTATTCCGGTCATCCACTCCAAAGGGGTGTTGAAAATGTTCACTCATAACATTAGCGCGATATCAAAGTCCGATTACAGGCTTATTCACTGAACTTCACGCCAATAGAGACTTTTTCTCGTCCCGTGCCGACGGAAAAGGGAAAACACGAGACAAGGTACATTGTCTTCTAACATTTTTCGTCTCCGTTGTTTACCAATATCCACCATCGACTTTTGCAACTCTTTTCGGATCACTGAATCTGTTCTTGGCCAGTTATCGAAGAATATTAACGTTTAAGATAGGATTTATTAATATGAAGTGACTGATGGTATCTTCAAGAAGACTTCTGACAAAGCAGATCAGAGTAATCCTGTAATTTCGAAAGTTCTGAAAACAACTAGCTTCACTGACAACCATTACACGAGCTTTCAACATGTACATATACACCGAGTGAATTATACAGAGATCTAAAGCAGTAGACACATTCCTTTGTAGCCAGACTTCTGAGAAAGAAGATGAAAGGGTCCTCGTGATTCCAAAAGTCCGAGAAACAGATGTCTTTCTTAATAACGACTAACTAATGACAACTCTTCATCCTGACTTATCCATAGAAAGGCTTAAAACAGTAGATATATTCTTCTGTATCCAGATTATTCGAAAAATACACAAAAGCTATCCGATGATTTCAAAATTCTAAAAAATGTCACTATCTTCTTTAAAAATGATTATAGTAAGTGATTAAATCAATAGTTCAGTAGATATTCTAGAGATTTATATATTAATGCAGATATTTTGAATAGTAGATATATTTTTTCCATTGCAGACTATTAAAAAAATTGATAAAAAGCTATATTATGAACCCAAAACTTAGAAAATTCACTGTTTTCTCTAAAAATGAACAGAACAATTAATTAATCTAATAGTTCATGACTTACTCTATAGATTGATATATTAGAAGTGAGATAAGCTATCCTGTGATCCCAAAATTCCAAAAGAAATCACTATCTACTATAAAAATGACTTTAATAACTGATTAACTCAATACTTCATGAGTTATTCTAGAGATTTATTTATTCATACAGATATCTGGAACAGTAGATATGTTTCTCTATACCAGGACTATTATAAAAATAGACACAAAGCTATCTTATGATCCCAAAACTTTCAAAAACCANTATGTTTCTCTATACCAGGACTATTATAAAAATAGACACAAAGCTATCTTATGATCCCAAAACTTTCAAAAACCACACTTTTCTCTAAAAATGACTATAGAAACTGATTAATCTAACAATTCATGACCTATTCTATAGATTGACATATCAGTACAGAGACCTAGGACAGTAGATATACTCCTTCATAACCAGACTTCCAAAAAAATAAACAAAACTTGCGTCACAATTCCAAAACTCTTTAAAATTATAGTTTTCTCTAAAAAATGACTATAGCAATTGGTTAATGTGACAATTCATGATCTGTAACATAGATTGAGATATCAATATAGATATATAGAACAATAGATATGTTCCTCCATACCCAGATTTTCCAAAAAATAAACAAAAGCTGTCGTACGACCCTAAAATTCTGTAAAATTACAATCTTCACCAAAAATGACTATAGCAATTGGTTAATATAATAATTCATGACCTATACCATACATTGTCATATCAATACAGAGACCTATGACAGTAGATATATTCCTCTATAACCAGACTTCCCGAAAAATAAACAAGAGAATATGATAGTTCATGACCTAAAGCATAGATTGACATATCAATACAGAGATGTAGAACAGTAGATATATTCCTCTATACCTAGACTTTTCAAAAAATAAACAAAAGTAATCTTATGATCCCAAAACTTTAAAAAATCACATTTTTCTGTAAACATGTCAATAGCACCTAATAAACCTAATAATTCCTGATCTACACTCTACATTATCATATTAATACACAGACCCGAAACAGTAGATATATTCCTTCATACTCAGACTTTTAAAAAAAATAAACAAGAACTATCTTATGATCCCAAAACTTTCAAAAATCACATTTTTCTCTAAAAACGTCAATAGCACCTGATTAACCTAATAATTCATGATCTACACTCTACATTATCATATTAATACAAATATCTGGAATATTAGATATATACCTTCATACCGAGACTTTCCAAAAAATAAACAAAAGCTATCTTATGATTTCAAAACTTCCAATAAATCACAGTCTTCTCTAAAAATGTCCATAGCGCCTAATAGACCTAATAATTCATGATCTACACTCTACATTATCATATTAATACAAATATCTGGAATAGTAGATATATTCCTTCATACCCAGACTTGCTAAAAAAATAAACAAACGCCATCTCACGCCTGGAAACTTCTAAAAAATCACTGACCCATTGGAAAACAACCGCAAGAACCGATTAACTCGATACTCGACTCTCCAGCTGACCCAGATAGAGACCGAAAACATTATCCGACGAAGACCCGCCGGTGAGCGTCGAAAAGGAAGCATGAACCGGGCAGAAATCACTATCCTCTCCGCCCACGACTACGAAACACGTGTTCCCGTTGTGGCGTGTCGGAACCATCTCGCGATCCACAGCTTGGGCGAAAGGAACTTCGTGCTCTCCATACGGTAGTACGCCCACCGAATCCGAGGCGGCGTAGCCGTAGGCCAAGAACGACACAGATAAAAGCTCGCGGAAATGTTCGGTCGGCCAGAGGAACCGTTCAGGTGTTTTAGCCTTCGCCGGCCACGTCGCCACTCCACCGCCTTAGAAACCACTTTTCCTCGTAGTTTAATCCCGGGCCCGCCCCGCGCCCCTTTCTGTCCAGGTACGTGCAGTTTACCGTGCGCCAAGGAAGCCAGAATTCTCCGTTGCTTCCTTTCAACGTTTTGCCCCTTTTGTCCGGGTCCGGTGAACAGGCCAAACCGGGTCTGCTGCTGCTGCTTTTCTTTTCCCTTCTTTCAAACGACTTTCCGACCCCTCCTCCTTCTCCTCGCTGCTTTCGGGAAAATCGTGTTTTCGCGAACGTTCGACTCGGTTGTTGTGACTCGATCTCCGTTGGAATTTGTTTTATTTCCTTTTTAACCGACGGCGAGGGTTTGTTGTTCGAGGAGGGTCGTTCGAGGGTGTTGATAAGGCCAGACGCGAAGATCGTCGTCGGTTTAAGGCTGATACGAAACGGATTGATTGTTCCCGGGATTCTTTCTGCTCGCGGTTTGACAACGTTCGCTTCAGACTCGCGCCAGAGGCCACCTTTTGTCCCGGCCTGTTCCGAATATTTTCGGCGGAGACGCCGGGTCGATGCCGGCAAGGTGAGACGGTGAAAGAGGCCTCACGGTGACGGAGATGAGGGGAGAATTTTTTAGCAAGCTAATTCGCGAGGGTCTCTCCAGCTTCTAGGATACACACGTGTCGCGAGTGGAACTACCTGAGTGCAACTCGCGGCGCTCGCGCGAGTGTACGCTGTTCGTTGGTTTGTTTTCCAACGTTTTAATTAGTCGGACGATGTTTCGGATGGATCCTGGTCAAACGGGGTCGATGTGAACACGGAGGAAATGTTTTTTAACGCCGAGATTGCTGCGACGAGTCGCGCAGCTCAATATCGGCCGTTCGAACGGTCGTAATCGAAACAGTATCGCGAAAATAAAGAAATACGCAATGGGAGGCGATTCTACGTGAAAAAATGGACCAAAAATGTGGAGAGAAATTTTTTCATAGGTGGCTTCGTTTTCGAGAAAATCGACTTCGAATGTTAGAGCGAACGCGTGCACGATTGCAGCGCTATCTGGTGAATTTCGACACGAATTACTGTGTCATCTTTATAAATATTCCTAAAGTAATAAACTATAATACCTCTCTTACATCTGTCTCCTTAATTTATCCTTTTCATCGCGAGCTATACACTGTCCATAGAATTATAAAAATAATTACGCGTGCGGCGCAAACCGACGAAAATTCAAACCGAAATTTTTCGAAAACAGAGCTTCGTACGAAAAAATGTTATTCTACATTTTCGATTCAATTTTTCACGTAGTATAAATTCAGTTTGTTTAATATCATTTAATGCTAAAGGAATGTCCGTACGTTTAAAAATCAAGTCGAGAAAGTTGCAGAACACTGGACTGCAGCAGCAAAAGCGGCCCGTTGCCGCTGCAGCAGCCGAATTCCGTCGGAAATGAGCCCGCGATCTCTCTCAGCCCTGGCGAGATTCATTAGCAAGTGAAAACGGCGAAAAAAATGCTCTCTCGCCGCCATCTGTTACTCCTGTCCTCCTTCGGTGATTCCTCCGCGCAGCCATCGACCCATCGCCGCCCTCTCTGTCCCGTCGACACATGCACAGACACACGTACACGTACCCGGTCTCACCCTGTCTCACCCTGTCCCTCGGCCAACCCCTCCTCTCGCGACACACGCGAGCGAGCGAGCGAGCGAGTTAGCTAGCGAGCCCAACGACTATCCCCTTCAGCCAGCCGGCCATTGTTTCTCGAGCGGCTATTCGCGTCGGGTTAATTAGTCCACGCTCCAGTTAGTGAAAATTGAATCCAAACGGTCTCGAGCTACGGAGTCCTTCGTTTACCGCGTATTTACGCTGTAAGCAGGCCGACCAACCGCCGAAAACCTGCCGAGCTATTCAACCAGGCTTAGACCCCGATGCCACGGCTAATTAGTCGCTGGCTTTTCGCGCCTTGTTCCCCGACAGCAGGATTCGACTGATCGACAGGCCACGTTAGAACCGTTCATACAGAGAGGACGAGAATTTTCTCGTTTGACAGGGTCGAAGGTTTGGTTGGAAGATTCTGTTATGAGAGTAGCTAGGTTCGATGTGGATGGATGAGAGTTTGGTTAGATCGTGGTCATCTTTTTGGAGGTTCAGGTGTTTGGGTGGAGAATACATTTGAAATGTAGTCCTATGACGAAATGGAGGTTTTAGATGTTGCAAACACGAAAGATCGGGATCTAGTTACGTTGGCTCAGTTGGTAGTTCTAAAAACGAGATTTAATTTTGAAAGTAGGAATGTTGGACGTGATTGGATGTTAGTTTAGGTTAGACAGAGTACATTTTGTGGGGTTTAGGTGGGTGGTGAATAACTAATTCTTGAATTACTGGCTTACGATGAGGTGGAGACAGTTTTTAAATGTTGCAAACGTGAAATCTCTGGTACAAGTCACCTTAACTCAGTTGGTAGTTCTAAAAACGAAACTCAATTTTGAAAGTAGGAATATTGGACGTGATTGAATGCTAGTATAAGATAGACTAAGTATATTTTTTTGTGGATATATACGTTTGGCGAGTAGCTAATCCTTGAATCACTGACATATGATGAGTTGGAGTCAACTTTTAGATGTTGCAAACGTGAAATCTTTATGACAAGTCACTTTGACTCAGTTGGTAATTCCAAAACCGAGACTTAATTTAAAAGTAAGAATGTTGGATGTGATTGGATGATAGTTTAGATTAGATCGAGTATATTTTCTTGGGGATACAAATGTTTGGTGAGTAGCTAATCCATGAATTACTGAACTACCATGAGGTGGAGTCAGTGTTTAGATGTTGCAAACATGAAATCTCTGGAACATGTCACTTTAATTCGATTGGTAGTTCTAAAAACGAAACTCAATTTTGAATGTAGGAACTTAGACGTGATTGTATGCTACTTTAGGTTAAACCTAGTATATTTTTGTGGGGTCCAGATGGGTGGTGAATAACTAATCCTTGAATCACTGACATACGATGAGATGGAGTCAGCTTTTAGATGTTGCAAACGTGAAATCTGTAGGAAAAGTCACTTTGACTCCATTAAGAGTTCTAAAAAGGAAATTCAATTGTGAAGGTAGAAACTTAGTCTTGATTGCATGCTAGTTTAGGCTAGACCAAGCATATCTTTTTGGTGGTCCAAGTGTTTAGTGAGTAGCTAACCCTTGAACTACAGACCTATGATGAGTACTAGTCAGTTCTCAGACGTTGCAAACACGAAATATTTGGTGTAAGTCACTTTAACTTTGTTGAGAGTTCTAAAAACAAAATTCAATTTTGAATGTAGGAACTTAGACGTGATTGAATGCTAGTATAAGTATATTTTCTTTGAGATACAGATGTTTAGCGAGTAGATAACCTTTGAATTACTAACCTACGACGAGTTACAGTCAATTTTTAAATATTACAAATATGACATATATCTAGAACAAGTAATTATAATTCAATAGGTAATTCTAAAAAGGAGACTCAATTTTGAAAATAAGAATGTTAAACATGATCGAATGCTGATTTAGGTGAGATCAAATACATCTTCTTGAAGATCCAGGTGTTTCACGAGTACATAACCCTTGAACCAACGACCTAAAACAAGTACTAGTCACTTTTCAGACGTTGCAAACCCGAAATATCTGGAACAAATCACTCCGGCTCAGTTGTTACCTCCAAAAAACAAGATTCAATTTTGAAAACAGTAATACAGGAATGGTTCGAGTTAGACACACAAATTTTCTAAACAATCCAAGTATTTAGCAGTAAGCAACCCTTAAACTATTCAATTCAAAATAAAACTCACTCACCAGACATCACAAACTACCTCCAAATAAATTCAAAAATCGTCGTTCCAAGTGCGTAAATTCTCACCCGAAAGAAAAATGCGACGACTTTCTCTCGAAACCCAATCCACTAACCCTGTAACTCGCCTAATCCATTCACCTAACATCCACCTCTAGTCAGCCAACAACCTCTGCGTTTCTTCGACTCTCAAAATTTCAGCTCGCTGTCGTCGATTAAACCAGCTACCAGACGACGTCTCTCCCCATCAGCCCTATCTCCCTTTCTCTCTCTCTGTCTCCGTCTCTCTTTGTACATGGATTGCCGATCAATAGAGTACGCTAGACCTACGCTGTGCACCCTGCCTCTCGCTCCTTCCACCAGGGCGTAATAGGATAGGCCGCGGGACAGGACGTCTCACCGCAAACTCGATCGGTCGATACTTCTCGATTTTCGATTTTCAATAGACCCGATAATATCGTTCCGGCCAGACGGACGTCGTACGCGTCCCAGGTCCCTGGACCCCGGACTAATTCGTGGATAGCCGGCTCGACGTGGCGGCCAGGCGAAAATTGAAATCCGATGGAAAATCCCCGGCCCCTCGATCAGGACACGCGATTTTTCCGCGACCCCTCCCTCGCCCCGGCGATGACAAATATGAATGGTCTTGAATCGGAACTTTAATTACCGCCCACTATCGAGTATCGCCGGAGAGAGAGACAGAGCTGGACAGGGGGTTGACGGGACAAAAGAAATGAAATGCACGGTACACGCGAATTGGCTGGACGGACGGGGATGACGGGATGGATTTTTCGGCTCTCACCCGATCCCCGAGCACTCTGTGCATGATATACAACGCGTGTTATTGGTCCGGATCGCGTGTTCGCGTGGCTGTCACGGTTTAAGTCGGGATCCCGGCACTCGTCGGTTGTGCTGGTTAATTGCCGGATTAGAAATTGCCGGAGAAACCGGGTTGTTTTATGATTTTCTAAGGGATCTCAGGATTGGACGATTGCAATTTTCCGCGAGACGGTGATTGGGTCTGACGTGACGCTGAGGGAATTTGCGTTGAGGGCGAGTGATGGGTTCGCGTTGGAATTTTAGATAGGGATGATTAGGTTTTTGGATTTAGCCGTGACGGAAGTTTTGCTCGGAGAGACTTACTATGCGTTGTGCACTTGAAGTGAAAGGTATAGGGCTGAAAAGTATCGCTGAGAAGAGTATAGGACCGAAAAATATTGTTTGGTAAAGTATAGGACCGAAAGGTATCGCTGAGAAAGGCATAGGACCGAAAAATATTGTTTAGTAAAGTATAGGACCGAAAGGTATCGCTGAGAAAGGTATAGGACCGAAAAATATTGTTTAGTAAAGTATAGGATCGAAAGGTATCGCTGAGAAAGGCATAGGACCGAAAAATATTGTTTGGTAAAGTATAGGACTGAAAAGTACCGCTGAGAAAGGTATAGAACCATAAAGTATCGCTGAGAAAAGTATAGGATGGAAAAATATCGCTGACGAAAGTACAGGACCGAAAAATATCGCTGAGAAAAGTTTAAAACCGAAAAGTATCGCTGTGAAAGGTATAGGACCGAAAAATATCGCTGAGAAAAGTACAAGACCGAAAGGTATCGCTGACAAAGGTATAGAACCGAAAGTTATCGCTGAGAAAGGTATAGGACCGAAAAATATTGTTTAGTAAAGTATAGGACCGAAAGGTATCGCTGAGAAAGGCATAGGACCGAAAAATATTGTTTGGTAAAGTATAGGACCGAAAAGTATCGCTGAGAAAGGTATAGAACCGTAAAGTATCGCTGAGAAAGGTATAGAACCGTAAAGTATCGCTGAGAAAAGTATAGGACGGAAAAATATCGCTGACGAAAGTACAGGACCGAAAAATATCGCTGAGAAAAGTTAAAAACCGAAAAGTATCGCTGTGAAAGGTATAGGACCGAAAAGTATCGCTGAGAAAGGTATAGGACCGAAAAGTATCACTGAAAGAAGTATAGGACCGAAAAGTATCGCTGAGAAAAGTGTAGGACTGGAAAGTATCGCTGAGAAAAATACAGTACCGAATCCTCAGCAGCCTTGACAACCCACCCGTTCTAACGCGATGGCAGAAGTAGAGCGAATCCGTTTCCCTTATTAGCAGAAATTACCCCTTCCTATTAGCCTGATTTTATGGCATTGTGTAACAAATAAAGGGAACGAAAAATCGAGAAAAAGCGAGACAGACACCAGAAATAGATACAACAGCGCAAACTTCATATTCTTCCCATGAATGTTCCTAATTCTTAATTCTATTTAACAATACACATATTTATATACTTGTTCGATGGTTAGAAATATGGCTAAAGTATCATAAGTATCTGAAGTGTTGATAACGTAGTAATCGCTATTCCTGATACAACGATCTGTATATCATTGATTTCGTGTTCCCTTGTTTTATTGATATCCTCTCGGAATAAATTCTCTGAAACGAAGTCATGGATGGAACTTGAAATTTCAACATTCACTATATAGGTATAGTTATCACAGACTATTATACGTATATTTCAATTGTTTCAAGATTCAACTGCTTTTATATTCACCGATCACTTATACGCGGCCAGTTTAGCGTTAATCTTAATAATGACGATATCAATTACCATCTTAAATCAAAAATACATTATTAATCCTCGTGAAATAACCCTTTGCACTCGAGAGACGACTGTCAGTCGTCACTTAATCAGATTCTAAAGATCGATATTAATTGATATATCAAATTTGAAATTACCCACCGATGCGTGGAACGTCGAGATAAAATAATTCCGTCTTAATTTTTATAGCATTTCTTATTTACCTTTTTGAAAATATCGTTAACTTTATGGTAGAAGATTTTCAAATTACTATTTTTTTTTGTAACTTTGTTTGTAATTACCTTTTTTTGAAAATTCACTGCCAGTCTATTTGGATTGATCCTGCGCACAACGTTGCTATGATAAAAGAGATGCAAAGAAGGGATGTGTTTCGTCCTGGGCCTGCTAGTGAACTCATCGGTAAGGCCCTAAATAAATAAGGCCCTACCATGAATAAAATCACTATTTTCCAAATTTTTATTAAAAATTTTAATTAAATTTAAATTGAGTTTTAAATTTAATTTTTAATTTTATTACAAATTTCGTTCAACTTTATTATCTTTACCCATTTGCATCAATAATCCGCACCCGATAATTGTTACTTAACTACTTTAAATTTATTTATCGTGCAACTACCTACGAAAATAAATATTTACGTTATAACGTCGTATAAAGCGATTTTACCTTATAATACTTATAATTTCTAGATTAAATATAAACAAGACTTTTTTTGTTACGCTTAACTTCAATCAAAGTCTTGAAAAACTCTGTTTAGAGCGAAGATGCAAATGAGTTAATCGTCTTCGCTAATTTTCTTCCAATATACGCATAGTCATTTTCGCAACTCGTGTTATTCTATTTTTTGAAGCTTCTACTTTCTTCCTATTCACCGGTCATTTTGATCGTGATAGATTTAACGTTAAATAAAGAATATTGATATTTTATGAAATTCGAGAATCGCGAGAAATCTCGAATTTCCGTCTTTCACCTAGGTTCATGGCATTAACATTAGGTTTATGGGGTTTTTTGTATACCTATTTCTACGGACACCCGTCAGATTTAAGGTAAAGAAAACCACATACTTTCTTTAAAAAATAAACGATGGGTTTTATTTGAAAACAATCTCAATATTAACAGATTTAATATAAATTAATTAAATCTGTTAATATCGAATAATTGGAACAACTCATACGTCAAATTGACGGGTCCCATAAATCTAGTGTTAAAGGTGCGAACGTCGTTAGAGGCTAATAACGTCATTCGACCTGGTAAAAATTGGGAAACCGGGAACGAGATATTGACGGAAAAAAGTCAAGTCTAGTTGGAGATCAGAGCTGAGTTAATCGACGGACATATTTGACTGTTCGCGACGGGATCAACGAACGGAGCCGGCCGTTGAATTTCCGGTTATTAAATAAAACACGCGGAGTTTAAACGCGGGACGCGTTTTTACAATTAATTTCACGAGCACCGATCGCAGCCGGGAGTTTTAAAATCCAATTTTATGATCAAAGTTTCCCACGTGCAGAGGTTCCATTAACGAAATGCAAAGAAACACCGCAGCCGAGCACACGGCTGCCTTTCATTTTTCAAATTGCTCCTCCAAACGTTGCACGCGCGTAATACCATTTATTCGGGGATTTTCATTTACTCGATCGATCCGAATAGCCGCGTCTTTCGCGCCATTTTCGCGTGATATTCCACCGTGTTATCGCCACTGATATTTCCTTCGTGTTTCTCCCTCTGTTTTCGACCCTTTCATCCTCTGACAGACGATTATCCACCCTGTGAACGATCTTTCGACCCACGAAGCACAATTTTTTATCACATCTGGGTGTAAAAGTCGTTCAGCGTATTTATTTTTGATTATTTTTCTTCCGTTTCCGGTTATGGTAATTTCTATGACATAAGATTTTATTTCAAACACTGTTTATTGTTACTTTATTGCGTAATTTTGAGAAATTTGTCTAAGTTTGTTTGTGGTGAAGATAGAAGAGTAATCTGGAGGGAAATTTTAGAGTAAAATTGCAAGTATCTAATAAAAAGAGTAATAATTAATAGAATCGGTGAAGCTTAGAAATTTTCAGCGATTTTCGGTCAATCTGGGGATATATAAAGAGCGTCGCGACGCTGGTCGAGTCATTTGTTGATTCGACTTCGAAAGTGTAACATCGAAATTTAGAAGTCGATGTTAGGGAGGCCCATTCCACTCCTTTAAATAATTTAATAACAATTTATGACACATTTTTTTCACATCTTAATTATTTTTTAATTCGTAATTATCGATTTCGAAAATACGAGAAACAAGTTCAATTTTGAAAGTGTAACACCAAAATTTCCACCCCATTCTCTTAAATAATTTAATAACAATTTTAATCGTTAGATCTCATTTATTTATTTATTTCGCATCTTAATTATTTTTTAATTCATAATTATCGATTTCGAAAACACGAGAAACAAATTCAACTTCGGAAATGTAACACCAAAATTTCCACTCCATAAATAATTTAATAACAATTTTAGTCGTTAGATCTTAGATTAATTTTAGATTAATCGTTAGATCTTATTTACTTATTTCTTTCGCATCATAATTATTTTTAATTCGTAATTATCGATTTCGAGGACACATAGACCAAATTTCCCGCTCAACCAAATATTTTTTCACGCATCTCTCCATAACTACGTTTCTTTCTTGTAATCTTCCACTTCGAATCGATAATCAGCAGCCCCAAAAATCCCGCGGTCCCAATTTTCCGCGAATCGAAAGATGTCTACATTTCGAGCAACCTTTCCCACCGAAATTTCGCGCTGCTCGACGTGTCCAATCGTCGAGCAGCAAATTTTCCCGCGCGTATTTCGGTCACGTAGCCTTCGCCGCAAGAGACTATGACCAGCGATCATGGGCCAGGGGTGCGGGGGGTTAATTTCTCCCCGGTTTGTTCCGCAGTTAATGATACCTGAGTAGCGTGTATCCATACCCGAGGTCGTTGAATCCACGAGCAAAGATACAACACGCCGACTGATATTTAGTACCCGACGACCAGACCCTAATTAGTTATCGAGTTGGTCTATTGTCTCTTTGGCTCACCATCTCTCTTCTCTCGCGTGAATCACAGATTCGAAGATCCTCAAATTAGAGCTTCCTAGATCAGACACACTCTAACATCGTCTAATCTCGGTTGGAAACAGAGAAATCTGGTTAGAACCATGTAGAACAGGTTGGTCCAGGATAACTTCCGATTTTAGACACATTGACACCTTGACAGGACCTCGAAGATCCTTGACTTCGACTTTTCTAGGTCGAACAATGAGAGAAAAGGGAACACGGAGTTGGTTTACTTGTTTCTTTGGATTATACACTCGGAATGCTTCTCTTCGATGAACAAACATTGACAGAAACTCGAAGATTGTCAAACTGAAAGGTTTTTAACCCTTTGCACTCGAGAGGCGACTCTCAATCACCATTCGGTTTAATTCCATAACTTAAACCCGAAGCAATAATAACTATATTAAAGATAACTACACGCTAAGTATCAAAATAAAATAATTCCGCTCGTTCCAAACCCAAACGTATACTATTTTTTACATATTTTATATATGAATCCTTTTTTATTTCGTATATGAATCCTTCTCTAGAATAAATTAATCTCGTGGAGGAGATGAAATAAAAAATCATTTAGCTAAACGATTTTATAGCTCTTCTCGCTTAGATAAAGAGAAAAGAGGTAGATAGGAGACTGACTGACATAATTTAGGCTGGATGAGAACAACATTCGACGAATTTCGAAAGAAATCCTTAGATTGAAGATTCCTAAATGTTCTCACTTTGATAAAAAGAAAAGGGGTAGACAGAAGTTTGACTGACATAATCTAAGCATGAAGAGAACAACATTCGACGAATTTCGAAAGATTCTACACTTACTGACATAATCTAGATAAAGAAGAGAACAACATTCGACTAAGTTCGAAAGAAATCCTTGAATCGAACATTCCTAAACGTTTTCACTTTGATAAAAGGAAAAGAGGTAGACAAGAGATTGACTGACATAATCTATGCTAGAAGAGAACAACATTCGACGAATTTCAAAAGAAATCCTTAAATCGACGATTCCTAAACGTTCTCACTTTGATAAAAAGAAAAGAGAAATACAAGCGACTGACTGACATAATCTATGCTAGAAGAGAACAACATTCGACGAATTTCGAAAGAAATCCTTGAATCGAAGATTCCTAAACGTTCTCACTTTGATAAAAAGAAAAAAAGGAAGATAAGAGACTGACTGACATAATCTAGGCGGGAAGAGAACAACATTCGACGGATTTCGAAAGATTCCAGACTGACTGACATAATTTAGGCGGGAAGAGAACAACATTCAACGAATTTCGAAAGAAATCCTTGAATCGAAGATTCCTAAACGTTCTCACTTTGATAAAAAGAAAAAAAGGAAGATAAGAGACTGACTGACATAATCTAGGCGGGAAGAGAACAACATTCGACGGATTTCGAAAGATTCCAGACTGACTGACATAATTTAGGCGGGAAGAGAACAACATTCAACGAATTTCGAAAGAAATCCTTGAATCGAAGATTCCTAAACGTTCTCACTTTGATAAAAAGAAAAAAAGGAAGATAAGAGACTGACTGACATAATCTAGGCGGGAAGAGAACAACATTCGACGGATTTCGAAAGATTCCAGACTGACTGACATAATTTAGGCGGGAAGAGAACAACATTCAACGAATTTCGAAAGAAATCCTTGAATCGAAGATTCCTAAACGTTCTCACTTTGATAAAAAGGAAAAAAGGAAGACAAGCGACTGAGTGACATAATGTACGCGGGAAGAAAACAACATTCGACGAATTTCGAAAGAAATCCTTAAATCGACGATTCCCAAACGTTCTCACTTTGATAAAAAGAAAAGAGAAATACAAGCGACTGACTGACATAATCTATGCTAGAAGAGAACAACATTCGACGAATTTCGAAAGAAATCCTTGAATCGAAGATTCCTAAACGTTCTCACTTTGATAAAAAGAAAAAAAGGAAGATAAGAGACTGACTGACATAATCTAGGCGGGAAGAGAACAACATTCGACGGATTTCGAAAGATTCCAGACTGACTGACATAATTTAGGCGGGAAGAGAACAACATTCAACGAATTTCGAAAGAAATCCTTGAATCGAAGATTCCTAAACGTTCTCACTTTGATAAAAAGGAAAAAAGGAAGACAAGCGACTGAGTGACATAATGTACGCGGGAAGAAAACAACATTCGACGAATTTCGAAAGAAATCCTTAAATCGACGATTCCCAAACGTTCTCACTTTGATAAAAAGAAAAGAGAAATACAAGCGACTGACTGACATAATCTATGCTAGAAGAGAACAACATTCGACGAATTTCGAAAGAAATCCTTGAATCGAAGATTCCTAAACGTTCTCACTTTGATAAAAAGAAAAGAGAAATACAAGCGACTGACTGACATAATCTATGCTAGAAGAGAACAACATTCGACGAATTTCGAACGAAATATTTAAATTGATGATTCCTGAACGTTCTCACTTTGATAAAAAGAAAAGAGAAATACAAGCGACTGACTGACATAATCTATGCTAGAAGAGAACAACATTCGACGGATTTCGAAAGATTCCAGACTGACTGACATAATCTAGATTAAAAGAGAACAACATTCGACGAATTTCAAAAGAAATCCTTAAATTGAAGGTTCGTAAATGAAACACGCCTGTTGGAATATCATCTTTAGCCAATTCATGGATGAAAAGCGATGAAAGGCAGGGCGAGGATGAAACGAAGAGTATTATACTGACGTAGATGCAAGGACACCTGGTAATCCTGATGACAAACAGTCAGTCGTGCGTATCGCGATATTAATGAACAATTAACGCGGCTCTATGGGTGCACACGGAGGCGTAGACACACAGCCGGTTGTTATCTGTCAGAGTGCAGGCCTGGCTGATCCAATAAAGCCGGCCATCATTTTCGACAATTTATTACGTCGCCGATGTGACGGCGGCTCGATCCTCTCCGCCCATTTCGGGCTAATTTTATGAAATTATTCCACGCACCGTGCGGATCGATATTTATTAGGCTGACACAGTTTCCGGTGTACTTATGCCACTCTGATTTTGGCAATTGCGTTAAGAGATTCGCGACAATCGTCGCGAAGGATTCGCGAACGTTTCAACGAATTTAATCCATCGATCCTGAAATTAAATTGTTGTTTTGTTGTGATACTTCTACTTCGATGAGTTTGATGGAATTACTATGTGTTTGCGCTGATTTGGTATAGACGATTTTTATGTTTAGGGCTGACTGAATCCGTTGACACTTTCTTTGTTATAAATAATGGCTACTATTGGCCGAAAGGGTGACGAAGATTATCAATGGGTCGTTCATTGTATTGGCGTTTGTTTTTTGTTTCGTAAAGTTAATGAGATTCTATAGATCGATATTAATTAACCTCTTAACATACAATGATGAGTAAGACTCGTCATTTATTTCAAGACCCTTCTTTGATTTTGGTAAGTATTTCTCTCCATTGTATGTCAAGAGATAAGTTTTATGAAACAATCTTATCAATAAAAATACAGTATTTAAAAAAAATATGTTTTCCTATTTAGCTTCCATATAGCGAAATAAAATAATATTTTTCAATCGCATCAAGTGTATTTAATTTGTATGTGAAGGTGTAAATATATCAAATTTCAAATTACCCAACGATACGTGGAATATCAACGTAAAATAATTCTGTGTTTATGAGAGGAATTAGTTTTATTACTTACTCTAATTATTCTTCGAATTACTATTTTTCTGTAACGAAAAAATCATCCAGTGCAAATGGTTAATATCGATCTCAATCTCGCAACGGTTCGTCGATGATCTTCATCACCGTTTCCACCAATAGTGGCCATTCTTTATAATCGAAAGAGTGTCAAGAATCATGAAAGAATTCGACGTTCGTCGATCCCAAATTTCCCCAAATTTGGGAATAAAATTCTGATTTACCATCGATACCCTGAAACGAGAGACAAGAAACATGTAAAGAAAAGATCGTCGATGATCTTCGTCATTCTTTCCACCAATAGTGGCTGTTCTTTATAATCGAAGTAGTGTCAAGAATCATGAAAGGATTCGACGTTCGCCGATCCCAAATTTCCCCAAATTTGGGAATAAAATTCTGATTTACCATCGATATCCCAAAACGGTAGCCACAAAGGAACTCGACCAGCGATAAAAAAACATGTAACGAAAAGATCGTCGATGATCTTCGTCACCCTTTTGATCAATATAGTGGCCGTAGTTTATAATTAAAGGAATGTCAAGAATCTTGAAAGTATTCGATGTTCGCTGACCCCAAATTTCCTCAAATTTGGGAATAAAATTCTGATTTACCATCGATATCCCAAAACGAGAGCCACGAAGGAGCTCGACCAGCAATAAAAAAAAAAAAGAACGAAAAGATCGTCGATGATCTTCGTCACCCTTTTGATCAATAGTGGCTGTAGTTTTTATAATTAAAGGAATGTCAAGAATCTTGAAAGTATTCGATGTTCGTTGACCCCAAATTTCCCCAAATTTGGGAGTAAAATTCTGATTTACCATCGATATCCCGAAACGGTAGCCACGAAGGAGCTCGACCAGCGATAAAAAAACATATAACGAAAAGATCGTCGATGATCTACGTCATCCTTTTCACCAATACTGTCCACTACTTGTTATTAATTAAGGTCGTGTCTCCAAATTCGGGAGTAAAATTCTGATTCACCATCGATATCCCGAACGACCAATCGTTCAGCGAGATGCAGCTATAAAGAAACACTTGCTAGGAAAAAAGGGAGACTTTGATCGATACCGACTGGCCTGGCTATCCTCACTCGAGCTGGACCGTGCGGATCGGAAACAATCAGCTGGAAAAAAAGGGGGAGAAAAAAGGGGGACGAGAAGAATCAGGTAAGTAGCCAGGCCAGTGGCGTTTGAGGAACAGGTGATTTACGTTTACTCGAACTCGCTCAATTTCCCGGAGGAAATAAGTTTAGTTGGCGCGGCTGGAAACGGCTAAAATATACGGATCGCTTTATGGCCGCCTTTGAAATCGACCTATAAATCCCACGTGAATCACCGGTTCTCGACAGGATCGGGCCGAAGGAGAGAGCACGGATTAATTCGCGAATGGGAGAGGAGAGAGAGGGAGAGAGAGAGAGAGAGCAAGGCGAGGAAGAAGGGTTTCTCGGGAAAATAAATTCAGCTTGAACGGCATACGTCGATCATCGTACCGTGGCCCGAGTCGATCCTGCCAATCCGATTACTGACCACAAGTGGATCCTGAGCAAGCTATTATGTCACCCTGCCACCCCTATCGACCTCTTAGCAAAGCCACCCTCCGTCTTTGACTGCGATCTAACCGCTGGAATCTGCCCGTTTACGAGCTGTCCTCTCAATGAGATTCGAGAGCACCGGTAATTTCATGCCTTTTAGCTACTACGGGGACGGGGCCTGCTTCCTATCCTTCCTCTATGATGAATAAATTTCGACACCTTCTGCTAAGAATTTCGCCGAGTCTTACGGTGATACTTGGTTTTCTTGGATTCTTTGATGGGTCTATCTTGTAGCTAGGTTGTGATAGATAGAGTCGTGATGATTAGAAGATTCTAAATGTTACTGATTATTGAAGATTAGGATGTCTCGATGGGATTTACTTGTTCTCAGGATTCGTGTCTTAAGATTTAGGTACTTCGAACAATGATACTTGGTTTTCTTGGATTCTCTGATAGGGTTATTTTGTAACTAGGTTGTGATAAACAGAGTCGTGATGATTAGAAGAGTCTAAATGTTACTGACTACTGAAGATTAGGATGTCTCGATGGGATCTACTGGTTTTCAAGATTTGGGTACCTTTATCAGTGATACTTGGTTTTCTTGGATTCTCTGATAGGGTTATTTTGTAACTAGGTTCTGATAGATAGAGTCGTGATGATCTTCTAAATATTACTGATTATTGAAGATTAGGATGTCTCGATAGAACCTACTTGTTTTCAGGATTCGTGTTTTAAGATTTAGGTACTTTTAACAATGATACTTGGTTTTCTTGGATTCTCTGATAGGGTTATTTTGTAATTAGGTTGTGATAGACAGAGTCGTGATGATTAGAAGAGTCTAAATGTTACTGACTATTGAAGATTAGGATGTCTCGATGGGATCTACTGGTTTTCATGATTTGGGTACCTTTATCAGTGATACTTGGTTTTCTTGGATTCTTTGATGGGTCTATCTTGTAACTAGGTTGTGATAGATAGAGTCGTGATGATCTTCTAAATATTACTGATTATTGAAGATTAGGATGTCTCGACAGAACCTACTTGTTTTCAGGATTCGTGTCTTAAGATTTAGGTACTTTCAACAAAGATACTTGGTTTTCTGGGATTCTCTGTTGGGTTTATCTTGTAATTAGGTTGTGATAGACAGAGTCGTGATGATTAGAAGAGTCTAAATGTTACTGATTATTGAAGATTAGGATGCCTCGATGGAACCTACTTGTTTTCATGATTTGAGTACCTTTATCAGTGATACTTGGTTTTCTTGGATTCTTTGATGGGTCTATCTTGTAACTAGGTTGTGATAGATAGTGTCGTGATGATTAGATTCTAAATATTACTGATTATTGAAGATTAGGATGTCTCGATAGGACTTACTTGTTCTCAGGATTCGTGTCTCAAGATGTAGGTATTTTTAACAATGATACTTGGTTTTCTGGGATTGTCTGATGGATTTATCTTGTAACTAGGTTGTAATGAACAGGGTAACATGTGTCGTGATGATCTTCCGAATAATAATGATGATTGGAGAATAGGATGTCTTGATGGTATCTACTTGGTCTCAGAATTCGTGTCTATGATAAATAAATTTCTGTCTTCTCTCTTCCTCTAGAATGGGTTTTGGTACTTTTATCAGTGATACTTGTTTTTCTTCTGTTCTCTAATGGGTCTCTCTGCTATCTAGATTGTCATGGACAGGGTGCTATGTGTCGTGATGATCTTCTGAATAATAATAATGATTGAAGAGTAGGATGTCGCGATGGGACCTACTTGTTCTCATGATTTGGCTACTTTTATCAGTGATACTTGTGTTTCTTGTGTTTTTTAATGGACCTACCTTGTAGCTAGGTTGTAATAGACAGGGTCGTGATGATCTTCTAAATATTACTGATTATTGAAGATTAGAATATCTCGATGGGACCTATTTGTTCTCATGCCTCAAGTCTATGATGAATAAATTTCAGTATCTTCTCTGAACTGGATTTGGACATTTCTCTGAGTATAACCTGCTATTTCTCAATTATCTAATGAGAATGCTTTTCCTTTCTTACAAATCGTATCGTCATCATACTTTTTCTATTCTCCATTCAGAGATTTTCACCACAATATAGATATTTCTTTGAAATACTCACTATAATTCAAGAAAAAAGTATTTCGATACAAAATTCACGAATCTGTATTAAATAAATTCGCAAACTCGTTGAATCTGTTTTCAAATCACGTTGTTTATAAACGCTAAAAATTTTTATTTTGGAAACGTTTAATCGTTCTCTGCGAAATAATATTCCGTTATATTTTTATTACTTTCCTTGCTCGTGCGTTCTCGCTAAAACACCCGGATATTCTATCCTTTGCGCGGTTTTTTACTGAAATATCGGCACACTGTTCTTTTCCCGTGCCTTTCATCGAGAAACATCTGATTTTTATTTCCACCTTTTTCCACGTCCTTCAACGGGAACGCACGCCTACGCCCCGGGGTCCGAGATTTTCCATTGAAATATCGATAAATAAACCGGGGCGCGTATAAAAATTTAATTTACACAAGGCAAATCTGCGGCGAAATCGTAATCACCGGGAAAAGGAAAACGGGAGAAAAACGAAATTTCGCGCCGCAAAACAAATCTCGGCGAATCCGCGGAATTTTTTTAAACAATGCAAACACGAATCGAATCGAGCGCGCCTCGACTTACGCAAACACTCCTCTTCGACAAACGCCATTCTCTTTCCCGTTACAATTTTTCCTTTTTTCCCCTCTCTTTTTTAATCATTCTATAGGTTCATTCTTGCCCGCTAATCCACGGGAAAACGAACACGGTCGACCCGGCTAGCGATTTTTCAAACAAAACTCCAGTTCCCATCGAACAATATCGAAAAGTGCGCGGGCATACGCGCGCCACCTGAAATTCTCCGGCGTCGGCGTCGGCGACCAAGGCATCGCTTTTTGCGAACCAGGCCAGATAGCCGAGGCTATCTGGCTCTCGCAGAGTGATCGTAATTGAATTTTTCGCCGGTCCTGGCTTTGCTCGGATTTAGCCATAAGCCAGTTATTGAGTCGTCGTTACAAAAGCCGTGTACGGGCACGTTCATCGATTTATAATTGTCCATTATTCCATATATAAAACCGGCTCGCGATCCATTTCCATGCACAGAATGTTTCCTCCGTTCGACGCTCTGTTCTCGCTCCGAAACCGATCATTTCTAGCGAAAAAAATTGCCCAAATGTTCAGCTGATATATTTGTCCGTGAGTCGTGAAGGTACTTAAATATTATTGTAGTAAATATACTTGGTTGGAATTCGAATTGTATCGAAGATTAGATTTTATTTATTTAATGTCTCGAATCGGTTCCTGTATTGGAAGTTGGTATTGATGAAGAATGGGTGATAGAGATTGGGAGTAGGTGATAAATAGGTGATAGAGTTTGAAAATAAGTGAAGAATAGGTGATAGAGTTTGAGAACAGGTGAAAGAAGGGGTTAGAGTTTGAGAGTAGGTGATATATAGGTGATAGAGTTTAGGAATAGGTGAAGAATAGATGATAGAGTTTGAGAATAGGTGAGGAATAGGTGATAGAGTTTGAGAATAGGTGAAGAATAGGTGATAGAGGTTGAAAATAGGTAACGAATTGGTGACATAATTTTAGAATAGTTTGAAAATAGGTGAAGAATAGGTAATAGAGTTTGAGAACAGGTGTAGAATAGGTGATAGAGTTTAGGAATAGGTGAAGAATAGATGATAGAGTTTGAAAATAGGCGAAGAATAGGTGATAGAGTTTGAAAATAGGTGAAGAATAGGTGATAGAGGTTGAAAATAGTTAAAGAATAAGTGACACAATTTGAGAATAGTTTGAAAATAGGTGAAGAATAGGCGATAGAGTTTGAAAATAGGTGAAGAATAGGTAATGGAGTTTGAGAACAGGTGTAGAATAGGTGATAGAGTTTAGGAATAGGTGAAGAATAGATGATAGAGTTTGAAAATAGGCGAAGAATAGGTGATAGAGTTTGAAAATAGGTGAAGAATAGGTGATAGAGGTTGAAAATAGTTAAAGAATAAGTGACACAATTTGAGAATAGTTTGAAAATAGGTGAAGAATAGGTGATAGAGTTTGAAAATAGGTGAAGAATAGGTAATGGAGTTTGAGAACAGGTGAAGAATATATGATAGAGTTTCAGAATAGGTGATACAATTTAAGAATACGTGAAGAATAGATGAATAGATGAAGAATAGGAAATAGAGTTTAAGAATAGGTAAAGAATAGGTGACAGAGTTTGAGAATAATTAAAAAATAGGTGTCAGAATTTGAGAATAGGTGAAGAATAGAAGATAAAATCTGAGAATAGGTGATAGAGTTTAAGAATAGGTAAAGAGTGGGTGAGGAATAAGTGATATAGTTTGACAATAGCTGAAGAATAGATGACATAGTTTTAGAATAGGTGACAGAGCGTTGCAGAATTAATTTTGAAAATTCATATTAGAAATTACACTTCGGAAGAACAATTTTTTGAAATAACGAATAATAAGATACGACAGTTAAATTATTTACATCAGTTCGATACAAGGCTAAATAGAGGGGTTAGCAAAGGGATGTTAGCAAGCTTAGGGTACTTCCGAGTGGATGATACCAATTATCGAAATTTCTTCGAGGATCGTTAGTATCCTTCGACCTTCCCTCGAGAATGGTACGGTTGTTTCCATTTTCTCCTCTAAATTCCAGTCTCATCTTTTCCTGAAAGACCCTCTCTCGCCTCTAGACCTTCATCTCAGTACCCGGGATCATTTTCTCGCGCCCAAAACACAATTTTCCTCTCTCATCGCGTCCGACCAATTCAGAAATAATAGAATAGGAACTCGTATTTATGGAAGTCGAGGATTCACAAAGGACCTCGAAACTCCCTTTTTCATGAGAATACGAACGTTAGTCGCTAAAGTTACATATCTAAAAATCGGAGAAACTTTCCGAACTTCTTTAAAATTACAATCCACCAAATATCAAAGATTCGAATAATTCTGCCATGAAATAATAAACACCTAAGCTCTAAACGTCCCTCGTTCTCCATTCCCAAACCCGTAAACACGAAATTTCCGCTTAAAACACAAATCTAAAAGAAGCATCATGACGTTTCATAAACTCCTTTTTCCATTTACCGAATGTGAGAATGCGAATGTTGGTCATTAAAGTTACACATTTAAAAATAAGAGATACTTTTCGAACTTCTATAAAATTAGAATCCATTTAACCAGTTAAGTGTGACCATCTCTTAACAAAACACCCCTCAATGTGTGCCGCGATAATCAGGCGATGACGGATATAGTCGTCAAACACAGAGTAAACGGCGCTATTGAAATATTGGGTTATAATTTTCATTTGTTTTTTTTATTTCGTGTTGACCTCTAAACATTTTAAACTTTACGAATATAATTTAGTTTTCGCCAAAATTACAATTTAAATATCAAATTGCAACAAAATTTTACGGATATAGTCGTCAAACACACTTAAATGGTTAATAACAAGGATTCGAATAATTCCACCACGAAATAATAAACACCTAAGCTCTAAACATCACCTGTTCTCCATTCCCAAACCTGTAAACACGAAATTTCGGCATCTAGTAATGAGGAATCAAACGTTGGTCGCTAAAGTTACATATCTAAAAATCGGAGAAACTTTTCGAACTTCAATAAAATTACAATCCATCAAATATCAAAGATTCGAATAATTCTGCCACGAAATAATAAACACCTAAGCCCTAAACATCACTCGTTCTTCATTCCCAAACCTGTAAACTCGAAATTTCGGCATCTAGTAATGAGGAATCAAACGTTGGTCGCTAAAGTTACATATCTAAAAATCGGAAAAACTTTTCGAACTTCAATAAAATTAGAATTCATTTAATAGCAAGGATTCGAATAATTCCACCACGAAATAATAAACACTTAAGCTCTAAACGTCACTAGTTCTCCATTTCCAAACCTGTAAACACGAGATTTCGGCATCTAGCAGTGAGGAATCAAACGTTGGTCGCTAAAGTTACATATCTAAAAATCGGAGAAACTTTTCGAACTTCCTTAAAATTACAATCCACCAAATATCAAAGATTCGAATAATTCTTCCATGAAATAATAAACACCTAAGCCCTAAACATCACTCGTTCTCCATTCCCAAACCTGTAAACTCGAAATTTCGGCATCTAGTAATGAGGAATCAAACGTTGGTCGCTAAAGTTACATATCTAAAAATCGGAGAAACTTTCCGAACTTCTTTAAAATTACAATCCACCAAATATCAAAGATTCGAATAATTCTGCCACGAAATAATAAACACCTAAGCTCTAAACGTCCCTCGTTCTTCATTCCCAAACCTGTAAACACGAAATTTCCGCTTAAAACACAAATCTAAAAGAAGCATCGCGACGTCTGTTCGGCAACTCTCGTCGATCACCGCCGATACAACCCCGGCGAGAAAAATGTAAACTCGCCCGAAGCAACGGTACCCCTAATCACGCAACGTCTCGAAGCAAGGTCCACGTAGCGAAAAGTATTGATCATCGATGAGTTTGGCTTTCAACCGAATCTCACCCTGTCCCTCTTCGACGTCTTCCCTCCTCAGCCACCCCATTCGCACCCCGGCCATCCTCACCCTGGCCCGATTCGCCCAGCCTCGCCATTGAAATTCTCGACGCTGCATATTAATGCAGCCGCATAAATCCCGTCGCTAACCGCCCTCTCGGAGAGACTGCCTCTCTCTCCACTCTCTTCCTCACCGTCTGTATCCCTCTCTCGTTGATCGCTGCCTCGCCGGATAATCGGGGTTCGAATGCCCGAAACTCCCGGTTCGAAGGATACCCGCAAGAAATTCTCCGCTCTGTTTTCCTTCGATCTGCCAAACGACGCGCCGTCCTTCCAGCGCCGCGACGCTGGGGCCAAGCGACGCGTTAAGCACCGTTCACACCAGAGACTCGACCAGATCCGAAGGTAGGTGTCCAAATGAAGCTTTTTCTATGCTTTTTTTTCCTATAGATCAATGGGACATGGAATAAACTGTCTGGATCTCGATGGAAACTGCGAATCCGATGATTTGGCGAATCTCCAGACTATGAGATTAATAATTATCGGTAATTAACTCTTTCACTGCTAAAAGCGTATATATACGCTTTCACAAGTCTATTGATATATACGAAAGACGTTAATATTCGCTCTCACGTATCCATCAATATATACGAAAGTTTTACAGACAGAGTGTCGAAACTTGAAACACGATATAAACAAGATTGTTTGCGTACCTAATATGTTCCAAAGATTTTTGTCAAAAACGACAAAAAATAAATCTAATAATTCGTAATTGCGAGTCAGACTCGTCAAAGTATGGCAAGGGGTTAAAACAAAATGAATTTTTATTGAATAAAGAAATAGATATTTTAATATATTTGCAATTATTATTTCTTTAAGTTCTAAAAGTGGTATTTTAAATCTCGGGGGACACTTTTGGTCAGTGGACGTCCAATCACAGAGATTGACATGTCACGATCGCGTCGCAGTCAAAGGCTTAAGAAGCTCTGGAGATTTTATTTAAAAGATATATAAATACTATTTATTTAATATTCCCGATAGATGTATCCATCCTTTCCTAGCAATTTCCTGTGTTGTTACATTTTTACGTATCTATCTGTGAGTTTTGAAATACTTTATTACACTTGTATCTTAAGAAGCATTTCCATTTCTAATTTTTAATATTAAATGAAGATAGTATGACTGTGAATGTTTAGTGCATACAGTTGATAATAAGGAACTTATAAAAAGAATTATTGTATCTAACAAAAATTCCACAATACTTATTCACTTATTTATTATCTTATTGGTTAAAATGTGAAAAATCGTATTTAAAGACGTAGGTGAGTGTAAAGTATTTTTATATTTTTTATTATTTATTGAATAATAAACGTTAATATCCGCTACGCGTTTGAATTAATTATTAAAAATGCAGATTATAATCTTTATTCATGTGTATCCATTGTTTGTAATAAGCTTAAGTATCAATTCAAAGTGTGTGTAATATAGAATAATTAAAAATGGCTACATCCAAAACAACGAATATGTGTAATAGACAAAACTGGGAAGATGCTGAATTGTCAATATTATGTCAAACTTCTTTAGATGACAACCCATATATTGGTATGACAAAAGAAAGATATGGAAAAGAATGTAAAATACGTAAATTCTTATTTATCGTTGTTGCATTTTCCTATTGTGACGATATTGCAATGAAATTCAAAATTCGCTTTTTTTCAATCTACGATTCCAGGTATGTACCTAATTATGTTATAATAAAGTGTCCTTTATCTTCGATAATATGTACTTATTGAAAAGAAAATTGTCCTTGTCGATATCCAATACTAAATTAATTAAACTGGTTATATAATACTAAAATATGTATAAATTAATGATATCGGTATTAATTGTTTCCAAATTATAATTATTTCTACCGTACTTTAATACAATATGTGACACGGTAATTATCGTAAGAAATTGTGGAATTATTTCAATCTTCCAATCAATCAACGATTCTTCCAACAAAATTCACTGACACGGTAATTACGATATTTATTATAATTAGTAAGAAATTCTGGAATTATACCGATTTCAATCTTCCAATCAATCGATAATGCTTTCAACGAAATTCACTGATAATTATTAATTACGATATTTATTATAATCTGTAAGAAATTCTTGAATTATACCAATTTCAATCTTCCAATCAATCAACGATTTTACCAACAAAAATCACTGACAATTGGTAATTAGGCTATTTGTTTTAATCCGTAAGAAATTTTTGAATTTTACCGATTTCAACCTTCCAATCAATCAATGATTTTTTCAACAAAATTCACTGACAATTGGTAACTATCATATTTATTATAATCGGTATGAAATTCTTGAATTGTACCGATTTCAATCTACTAATCAATCAACGATTTTTTCAACTAAATTCATTAACAATTACGATATTTATTATAATCCGTAAGAAATTCTTTAATTATACCGATTTCAATCTTCCAATCAGTCAACGATTCTTCCAACAAAATTCACTAACTCGGTAATTATCACATATATTATTATCCATAAGAAATTATTGAATTATAGCGATTTAAATCTTCCAATCAATCGACGATTCTTTCAACAAAATTCACTAATAATTCTTAATTAGGATATTTATTATAATCCGTAAGAAATTTCTGAAGTATACCGATTTCAATCTTCCAATCAATCGATGATTCTTCCAACAAAATTCACTAACAATTACTATATTTATTATAATCCGTAAGAAATTCTTGAATTATACCGATTTCAATCTTCCAACAAAATTCACTAACTCGGTAATTATCATATATATTATTATCCATAAGAAATTTTTGAATTATACCGATTTCAATCTTCCATTCAAACAAAATTCAAGAAGTCCGCGGAAATAGCGACTGAGATCGCCTAAAATTCCTTCGAATTCCACTTAAAATTATTCAAAGTGTCGTGCCTGGAGGTGCAATCGAATCTCGAAGAGGGTACGAGCGGAATTCTGAAAACTGGGAACGCTGACTGCGGCCGTAGGCAAACTCGTCGGTGAGCCATTGATTCGGCGAAAACGCTCGTCGGCCGAATAAATCGTCAACAATATTATTCATTGATGGCTCGATTAGAAGCTCTAATTGCACGTCAACCAACACCGGCTAAATTGTTTTCGCTCTCGCGCTTACGCGGCTGCTTTCGTCGAAACTAATGAGAATCTAAATCGATTTACGAGCGCGCAAATGAGTTCGGCCCTGGCGTGTTTCCGATATAAACGAAGGGTCGACGGTCCTCGGGGTTGCAAAGAGTAACTTCGGGCTCGTTTCCATCCAGACTTTGACAGCTCTCCGTTGGTGTCGCGAGGTCCGGTTAATTTTCCATCGAATCGCGTCATTTCGAGCGATTCCCCGCCTGTGAGTTGCTATTGCTTCGCAAACTCTCGATAAATCGCTTTCTCTCACGCAATGCCAGCAACGATTTCCTTCGAGTTTTCTCCAATTATCTTCCGTGTTTCCCAGTCTCTCGCAGAGATAAACCTTCTTCGTGTTTCGATACGTTCAAGTTTCGAGGATTAATCGCGTCTTTTAACGAAAGTTGTCGAGGATTCGCTGATCGGGTTTGGTAAATCAGAGTTTTCACTTGGAGAAAAATATTTTCTATGATAAAAAATTCTTTGGGTATTGTTTATTCTCTGTATTTTATAGTATCCTACAATGGTAGAGGTTTAAATCTTGATACATTGAAGCTTCGAAGATTAATTCTGTCTTTTATCCAAAGATTATGGGAGATTCGCCGATTAGGTTTCGCAAACTAGAGTAGAATTAAGAAAACAATATTTTCGATGACAGAAAATTCTTTATGAATGATTTATTTTATATATTTCATATTATCCTGTGATGGTAGAGGTTTGCGTTCTGATATATTGAAGCTGCGAAGATTAATTCAATCCTTTATACGAACATGATGGAAGATTCGCTAAATAGATTTGATGAGCTACAGTAGAATTCGGGAAAGAATATCTTCAATGATAGAAAATTCCTTATGAATGATTTATTTGCTGTATTACTTAGTCTTCTCCGATGTTAGAGGTTTTCGTATTGATATCTCCTCTCTTTCATAAACGACAAGTTACTCGAAGAACAGCAAACCTACTGAAACAAGAGAATGCAACCTCTATATCCACCAATAAAATCCAGAAAAAGCTCAGTCGATCATTCAATCGAATTTTCTCAATTCTCTATCAGCAAACTAATCCATTTCATGATCTAACTAAAGAAACAAAGTTCCCTAAATTAAAAAACACTCGCTGCATAATCAATCATTCAAAACCAGTCACCTTTTTCACAACTCAGTCAGATCCAGGCCAAATTCGAGAAACCGGTCGAATCCCGAAGAAACGAAGCTCGGAAAAGAAGGAACCAGCTGACAAAGAGAAAGAAATAGAGAAAGGAGAGAGAAAGAGAGAGAGAGAGAGAGAGAGAGAGAGAGAGAAACAAGAGAATACAACTTCCAACATCCACCAATAAAATCCAGAAAAACCTCAGCCGATTATTCAATCGAATTTTCTCAATCTTCTATCAGCAAACTCAGTTGAATCAGTTCATGATCTGAACTGAAAAAACAAAGTTTCCTAAATTAAAAAACACTCACTATACAATCAATCATCCAAAACCTGTCATATTTCTCCCAACTCAGTCAAATCCAAACCAAAGTCGAGAAACCGGTCGAACCCCGAAGAAACGAAACTAGGAAAAGAAGGATCCAGCTGACAAAGAGAAAGACAGAGAGAAAGAGAGAGAGGGAGAGAGAAAAACAAAAGAATACAACCTCCAATATCCACCAATAAAATCCAGAAAAACCTCAGCCAATTATTCAACCGAATTTTCTCAAACCTCTATTAGCAAACTATTATAGTTTAATTCAGGAACCAACTGAAAAGACAAAGTTCCTTAAATTAAAAAACACTCGCTATACAATCAATTATCCAAAACCTGTCACATTTCTCCCAACTCAGTCAAATCCAGACCAAAGTCGAGAAACCGGTAGAATCCCGAAGAAACGAAACTCGGAAAAGAAGGAACCAGCTGACAAACAAAGAGAGATGAATGGCCAGACGATCCGGCTAACCTGTACAATCTGTACGGAGATTAAAACAGCTGTATCCCGAAGGTCTCTCTGTCCACACGTGAAGAAGATTGGGCACGGCCCTCTTGTCTCGCCGGAACTCGCAGAGCAAACGTCCGGTCCGCTGCGCAATCTTTCGGCGAGTCTTATCACGGCGCGATCGGAATCGGCCGACGTTTGAACAGAACATATCGAATCAGGGGTACGCAAATAAGCCGTAATTCCTGAAATGCCGGTTCTTCGCGCGAGCGGACCCTTCGGCGCCTGGTAATCCGACGCCGGCGGAAATCCAGACTGGCCAGCAGCAGGCCATAGGTGAAATAATTTGTAATTTCCAACTGCAAATTCAATTCGACCGATTGCGTTTCAAGGGAAACGAAGATGATTTTTCTATTTTTATGTAATTTTCGTCCGAACCTCGTTTTTGCGAGGAGTCGCAGTTAGATTGACTTCGATTCGTGAATTTTCGGTGAATTTCTGAGCGGAAATACTCGATTTTGTATTTTATAAGTTGGTTATTTTCGTTTTATAAAGTTAATTTTGAAGGAAAATCAGTTAGTTTATGGATTATTATTATTATCTGCGTGACACACAATTTTTGTTTTTAAATTTTGTGAAATTTGTACTACTCGATACATTTATTACGACGGTAGTGTTATTAAAAATGGAGGAAGAAGAGAGAAACTTAATAGGAAAGTGGTAAGTTATTGTAGAAAATTAAGAAAAATTATTTATCCTTATCTAATCTACCTTAAAAAGGGAAAGAAAATAGGATAAAATTGGATACCATTATTTCTCAACAATAGGAGATAAATTTTAAAAATTTCGCCAATAAAGATTAGAGCACCATTATTCACAAATTGTAGAAAATTAAGAAAAATGATTTACCTTTACCCAATATACCTTAAAAAGAAAAAGAAAATAGGATAAAACTGGATACCATTATTCCTTAATAATAGAAGATAAATTTCGAAAATTTCGCTAATAAAGATTAGAGCACCATTATTCACAAATTGTAGAAAATTAAGAAAAATAATTTACCTTTACCCAATATACCTTAAAAAGAAAAAGAAAATAGGATAAAATTGGATACCATTATTTTTCAACAATAGTCAATAAATATTACAGTACCAAAAATTATTTATCTTTATTTAATCTACCTTAAAAAAAAAAAGAACGAAAGAAAGAATATAGAATAAAATTAAATACGATTAATTTTCACACGATTATTCTTCGATAATAGAAAATAAATTTCGAAAATTTCGCCAATAAAGATTAGAAAAGCTCCATTATTCACAAATTGTAGAAAATTAAGAAAATTTATTTATCATTATCCAATATACCATAAAAAGAAAAAGGAAATAAGATAAAATTATCTACCATTATTTTTCAACAATAACCAATAGATATTACAGTGCCAAAAATTATTTATCCTTATTTAATTTACCTTAAAAAAAAAGGAAATAAAGAAGACAGAATAAAATTAAATACGATTAACTTTCACATGATTATTCTTCGATAATGGAAGATAAATTTCGAAAATTTCGCCAATAAAGTTTGCAGCTCAATTACTTATTAATCGCCGATATTTCTTGCTCTTTTCTGGCCGGAAATGGCTAAATCATTTACGGTATGATCCAACGCGTGCATATTATTTGCTTTCGTCGAATGAAATGTATTAATTGGCGCGGTTAATGTAAGTTATCGCCGGAACAAATAGCCTGTTTCTAATTGCAACGGTAGATTTGTTCTTATTTACCGGCGCGATTTAACGAGAAAGAGCAAATAAGGGTGGATTTATGGGGATGGTGAAATTGTAAATTGAAGTTGCTGCCGCGTTTGCAGTTCGACGGATCGGTTGATTGTATTAATGGAAACGGGCTGGATTGTTCTGGCAAGTTGAAAAATTGCTTAGTTGTTAGACGTATATCGCGTGGATTTTAATTAATGCACTTTTCTTCATCGAGAAGAATTATCCAGGCATTATCCTGCGGTTTTATTATCTTTAAAACTGATCGAAAGTTCGTCCAGGTTCAGATTTATTAAGATTCCGCTTCATTTCCCTTCGAACTTACGCAAAATTTCACAAAGCTACCTCACTTTTTTCATTTATTATACTCTACTCGATATTTATTAACTTCTGTTGGCATGGGCATTAAAGTTTCACCAACTCTCTTTTACGTAGTGAATCGAAGCTTCCATAAATTTCGTCCTTACTCCCTTTATAATTAATAATTCAATTGAACGAATTATTAAAAAAATCCATAAATGTCGTTCTTTTAATTATTCCTCGATTCATTATCCTTTTCATTTCATCTCGCGTTACGATTATTTTTGTACATACTTTCGTATCAATTTCATATTTTCTTTCGTATCGATTTCGTATTAATTACTAATTTGTTTCATTACACCTACTTTTGCCTTATTTATTTCGCATTAAATTCAAATTCTTTAATTAATTTATTTCCTATTAATTTCCAATTTGTTTCTATTCTCTGTCATTTCGTTTCAGATTGCATATGTCGTTTTCACTTTAGTTTTATCATATTTAATTCTCGTATCAGGTGATATACGAATTTCGAATCGTTCTCGGAACCATCGAATGGGTGTTACAAATTAAACTTCACATCGAACGATGTAATCAAATCGAGGAACGTTTATTTTCTTTTGCACCGAATATTGTATCGAAAAATCAACGATTTCGCAGCGATAAAATTCTGAAATCCGGCGTCGCGTCTCATAACAGTCTCGAAAAACGAACACCCTTGTATCTTTATCCACGAGGAACGAAGCTACCCCACGGGAACTTTAGACAGCCACTGTATCAAAGCACGTCAGAACAATCCTCCATTTCGCGCTGTTCGCCGAATTCCGTCCGAAATTTCGCGCGGGATCGTCTAACTTAACAACTCGACAGATTTTTCGCCGTGGAATTCCATTATTATAATTCGCCGACATTTAGATCCCCTTACCCTGCGGGCATAACAGCCCCGAGTACTTCGCAAACGTTATCGCGTTGTCAGCAATCCAAAGTTGCAGAATCTACTTCGGCGGAGAGCGTAGAACGCGGTACGTCAACAACGGAACACGTAACATTTGCAAAGCACTTGGACATCTGGATTTGTTCGAGGGCACTATGGCCGCAGAAGTGTTCGAGGAGGAAACGATATCCCTCCATCACGACGAGTCGCGGGAGGATTTACTTCTATCACCCGAGAGAAACCGGCCAGGAAGACCGTCCGATTAAATTTTCCACGCGGTAACACACTAGCGCCGCCCCTTCGCCTAACTTCTAAGATCGGTGGCTATTTCGGGATTCTTTTCGTCGTGGAATACAAATTTCGACGTGTGATAAGTATCGGAACAGACGTTTTTTATCGCGTGATTTGGAAGAGCTTAAATTCAGTGGAAGAAAATCCAAATTCTAAAATTTAACTTCCTCTTGCGACGTTTAATTTTTATTTGAGACCCTTTCTAATTTAACAGTAATATTACAGGAAGGGCTTAAATTCCATTTTTCAAAATTTTGCCAACTGTGGAATACACTTCAAATTCTGAAATTTAACTCCCTCTTGCGAGGTTTAATTATTATTAGGCTCCCTTTATAATTTAACAGTAATAGTATACGAAGGAATTAAATACAGTTTTTCAGAGTTTTTC
>NIJG01000104.1:240303-260812 GCA_002201625.1 Euglossa dilemma
AATATCGTTGCTCTATCCCTTCACTCAGATAATTTCATTTAGGTATTAATTATTATTAATTAATTAAAATAATATATACATATATAATCGGAAAAATAAATTATATGATATTTCTATTATTCCACGTTATTTCCTCAAACTTTTACCCCTAGATTACTCTAAAAATAATTATCTGCAATAATTCATCCCTCACAGTGTCACAACGTCTCTCAATTTCCACATCTCGCGAAATTCTCAAAATAATTCCATCTAACATGTAACCCTTCACTCGGTCTCTCTCATTTCACGAAATTTATATTTCAAACTACCCTAAAAATAATTCCACCATATATTTATCTTCCAATTATTTCACACCTGCAGTTACCCTAAAAATAATTCCACTACTCAACCTTCATAAACCCACATCCGTATCTCGTTTTATCCATCCTGTATCTCAAAATTACCCTCGAATAATCTCCAAAATAATTCCGTTCGATATTCAATCCTCGGAACATTTCAATCCGTCAACCTTCCATTTGCTAAAAAGAAAAAGAGGAAAAAAATCTCGCGATTTAAATAGCCGCGAATCAGAATTTCGCGTCCATCTTCTAATTTCTTTCTCCCTTTTATCTTTTCATTCCATTATCGTCGAACTGCAGAGCATGAAACAGAGAGAGAGTGAGCCGGTCGCAGCGAGTTCGCGAAGCGGAGCAGCTTCATCCCTTATCTCCGCGGCCGCCATTGTCTCGGAGACCTCGATCCAGACGCGGAACAGGGTTCACGGAGCTGCATCCACGAATTTTCCCCGGACGTTACGTTCCTTTAATTACGCTTAAACGAGCCACGGACCGGTTTCGTGGATGCACGCCAGACAATTATGGTTCGCGGGACAATCGGAACGCCGCGCGACTCTGCGAGCTGCCGATGACAGCTCGGTGATTGACGGTGCTCAGGGCGTGTTTTAAAATGTGTCTGAAGGCAGGATGGAATATTGTTCGCCTGGTCGATAGACGATTCTGCAGGCGTGTGCAGGTTTCATGGAAAATATATCGAATTATGCCGAGATCGCGTTTCATCCTTACAATTAATCCTGGTTTGAATAGGGATTCGAATGAATCTGTTTTTCGTTTTTAAATCGAATCCTAGAAATCGTGACATATTGCCGGTGAAGATTGATATGCTGATTACGCGTGAACAATTAGTTGAGATACTATTTTTCGGTGAATTTTTATTAAAAATATATATTGATGCAGGATATTTTTTTAGTGATCCTGGATTGAATATTCCTTCTTTTTTAGAACTGTCGATCAAAACGTGCGAGAGATATTTTTCTTTTTTTCAAAAAAAAATTATCTAAAATTTCGAATTTTTAAATTTTCGGGATAAAAATATTTAATTCGGATATTTTTTTAGTATTCTGAAATAGAAACCTGAATTGAATATTCCTTACTTTTCAGAATTGTCGATCAAAACGGGCACGACATTTTTTTTCGAAAAGAAATTACCTAGAATTTCGAATTTTTAAATCTTCGGGATAAAAATATTTAATTCGGATATTTTTTTAGTGCCCCCAAATAGGAATCTGAATCGAATATTCCTTTTTTTTAAAACTGTCGATCAAAACGTGCGAGAGATATTTTTCTTTTTTTTTCAAAAAGAAATCACGTAGAATTTCGAATTTTTTAATTTTAGGGATAAAAATATTCAATTCGGATATTTGTTCTCCCCCCAAATAGGAATCTGAATCGAATATTCCTTCTTTTTTAGAACTGTCGATCAAAACATGCGAGACATTTCATTTTTTTCGTAAAGAAATGACCTAGAATTTCGAACTTTTAAATTTTGGGGATAAAAGTATTTCGAGGATTTCAGAAGCTTAAAAATAAGCTTGAAAATAAAAATGTTACGGTACAGGAAAATATTTAATTCGGATTATTCTTTAGCGTCCATAAATAGAAATCTAAATCGAATATTCCTTCTATTTTAGAACTGTCAAATAAAATGGGCGAGTCATACTCTTTTTTTCGGAAAGAAATTACCTAGAATTTCGAATTTTTAATATTAATAATATAAAGTATTACAAGGATTTCAGAAGCTTAAAAATAAACTTGAAAATAAAAGTATAACGATATAGGAAAATATTTAAATCGAATAATTTTTAACGTCCTTAAATAGAAATCTGCATAGAATATTCCTTCTTCTTCACAACTGTCAATTGAAATGGGACGAGATATATAATTCGCGTAGTTTTTCAAAAATTTATACACTTTCGAATTGTTATTTCTAGAATTTTAAAGCTTCGAATCACATGAAAGCGAGCTACATTGACAGACCTGACTATTGTAATAAAAAGACACTGTAAATTTCCATTTATAACATGTTATTCCCCGCAGCCTACACGATTATTAAGCTAGTTGAGTAATAATAGTAAATTATAAAACACAAAAAGACCCGAGGATACATACAACTGCTTATTACTACAGGATCGAAGACTATACTCAGCACTCTATCCCGAATCAATTGATCAAAAGACAGCAGTGCAATCTATCCATCTGATCATTCCCTTGTAGTTATGAATCAGGTGAATAGGTACGCTGATTTAGGGGTATGGATGGACGCCTCAGAGCCCTAGGGAGTTTTGCTCCGAGCTTAGACTAACTGCATATCCCCTACACATCCTCACCTTGCTTGGACACTCGATTCCAACACCTCGGCAAACACAAATCACCAAATACATCAATCCACTTCCTGTAATACACGCAAATCCATAAAAATTGGAAAAAAGGAGACCAAATCTTCAACTTGTTATTAGAAAAAAATAATAAAAAATTCCAAAGGACCTTAACCTCTTGAAATATACAAATAAAATGAAATTCGATTCGTCCAAAAAATATATAATTTAAAATAACTGAACAGTTATGTGCAAATTTATGTGTTACATTTTATTTTCAAATTTGCATTCCTGTATAACATTTTATCGGGTTGATATATAATTGATATATAATTTGAAATTCAAATAAAGAATGTCAAAAAAATGATATAGTACATATGGTACATGAAATGAATAACATTTCCCAAATGTCATTGTATGTCATTAACACTAGATTTACGAGACCCGTCAATTCGACGGGTAAGTTGCTGTAATTATGCAATATTAACCCTCTGCACTCGAGAGGTGACACTCAGACAACATTCGTTTTAATGCCATAGCTTGAATTCGAATAAGCGATAATAACTATTGTAGGAAGCTTAATTTTAGGAAAGTAGGATTACAGGATAACATCAAAGTTACCGATAGACAAATGTTGTGTTTTTCGAAATCAAACGTTGAGTTTCGCAGGCTTTACAGGGGGACGAAGCGCGAATCGACGAAAGCTTTAAAAGATGGACCTTCGACGGTATACGCAGAGACTTTCGTGAGATTTGATAGACTAAAGAGATTTGAGAGATCCGAGAATATCGTCAAATTCGAAGAAGCGTTTGTTGTCTTCCCACTCATTAAACAGTGAAATTTCCTGAGTTCTATTAGTTCCTGTAACTGTTCTCGTTGTATCTTCGATTCTTTCTATAAACCAAGGCGAAAGAAAACCCACCTTTGGTTATCTACGCTATATTAACCCTTTGCACTCGACGATTTTTTGGCTGCAGAAGAGTAAAAATTTACAGATTTTCTGTTGCAAAACTGACGTTATTTTTTTGAGTGGTAAATAACGAATCGTATAATAATTAAGAAGTAAAATTATTTCGTTTCGATATCTAGCATATTGTTATATTACCTTATATTTGATATATTAATTAATATAGGTCTTCAAAATTTTATGGTGACTGACAGTCGCCTCTCGAGTGCAAAGGGTTAAAAATAACTACACACGAAATATTGAAATAAAATACTTCCGTTCATTCCAAAGGCAAACGTATAATTTTCTTTACATATTTTCACATATGAGGTATCACCGAGCGTATAGAAACGAAAATTTGGAAATGCATCGACACGAAGAGGAGCAAAAACAAAAAAAAGGAGGCAGAATCCTCAGCCGCAATCGGCCTGGTAACCCATAAAATTCCGCGCGAGATTATACGATGGTTGCAGCGCGAAAATCGCGGTCGAGATTGTATCGACCATCCACTCGTGCGGTCGTGTCCCTAGGTGGATGTGCCCGCGCGTTTCTCCGGGGCAGAAACTTTCGGAATTTGCAGCGGGGATCCCGGTCGAACGGGAGAAGATGGCGCGAAGATCGATCATCGGCTGCTACGTACGCTGGCAACTTTTCTGATCCGCCATTGTGTCGCGATCGACTTTGTCTCGAGAGTCCTCCAACCTCCGCGAGAATTACCTTCCCTCTCGACCTTCTCTCCGCCCCTCTCAGACGCTTCTCTCTCTCTCTCTCGCGCCTATTTTTGCCGGCGGGTGTAAAAAAATGGCGGACGCGACGATTTTGTTTGCCGAAGTTGGATTACCGTGAAGCGGATTCGAGGAAGCTGTCTTCCTCGAGATGGATTGAGACCGAAGTTTAGTTTTCACTCGGTTCTTCGATTTTTGAGAGTATGGTGAGAGTTTTCTGGGGGTTAAAGTCCGTCAAGATGTTGATTTGATATTAGAAACAGTAGAGAAAGGCGTTTTATTGGGGATGTTTTACGATGTATCGATGTTGAATTTGGTGAAAGACAGGTGCGATTGTATTCCAGTCATTATTTCGCCATTTTTTTTTCATTTTTACATACTATTTCTCGACTGAAATAACAGAAGAAGAAATTCGTATATTTACCAGCACTCAATAACCCACACCTTAATTTCAACGGATCCATAATCTTCGAAAAATAAAAATTAAATAAGGAGAAGCTTAAAATTCGACTTGTCAAAAATCCATCATCAGGATTTCTATTAATAGTCAAGGATACCTCGTAAAAATCTACGATTCTCCAATAATCGAAGGACAAGTCAAATGAAAAAGAATTTCCAGTGCAAGAGTAAACTGTTATTGAAAACAATCCTCAAACTCGAAAAGCTCTGAGCGTTTCAGAAACTCACCCTAATAATCGAGGAAGCGATAAAGAAAACAGAATAATCTACAATTCTCCAAAAATTAAAATTATATAAAGAGACTTCTGTATACTACTTTTTTCTATCAAGGAAAGAAATTTAAATCAAGGCAACATTAATCCTCGACCCCAAAAATCTCTTGACTTCTCAAAAATTCGCCTTTGGAATTGCAATTAATATTCGACGAAACCAAAAGAGAAAAAGGAAAACCTACGATACTTGAAAAATCGAAATTAAATTAGACGACCCCAAAACATTTACCCCATCCAAAGAAAGAAATTTGATCTCAAGGGTTAATGAGAATAATAATCTTCAACCCTAAGGATTTCACGTCTTCTAAAACATTCACAGTTGAATTTACAATTAAAAACCGAAAAAAGCACTAAAAAGAAACGCACGATCCCCGAAAAATCGAGGTAAAATTAGACGACCTTGATACTCTTACCCCTACCAAAAAAGAAATTCGATCTGAAGGGTTAATCGTCGACCATCCAAGAGAACAATAATCCTCGAACCGAACGATCTCTCGACTTCTCAAAAACACGCCCTCAAAATCGCAATTAATATTCGACAAAACCAAGAAAAAAAAGGAAAACCAGCGATACTTGAAAAATCGAAATTAAATTAGACGACGCCGATACATTTATCACTAGTAAAGAAAGAAATTCAATCTCAAGGGTTAATGAGAACAATAATCCTAAACCTCAAGGATTTCTAGGCTTCAAAAACATTCACCCTCGAATTTACAATCAAGCACCGAGAAAACTACTAAAAAGAAACACACGATCCTCGAAAAATTTCGAAATTAATTACCGAAGAAAGAAATTCGGTCTGAAAAGTTAATCGTCGACCATCCAAGAGAACAATAATCTTCAAGTCGAATGATCTCTCGACTTCTCAAAAACACCCTCGAAATTGCAATTAATATTCGTCAAAACAAAAAAAGAAAAAGAAAAACGGTCATCGAATAATTGAACTTAAATTAGACGATTCCGATACATTTACCCCTACCAAAGCAAGAAATTTGATCTCGAAGTTTAATCGTCGACAATCCAAGAGAACAATAATCTTCAAGCCGAATGATCTCTCGACTTCTCAAAAACTCACCCTTGGAATCGCAATTAATATCCGACGAAACCAAAAGAGACAAACGAAAGCCCACGATCGTCGAAAAACCGAAATTAAATTAGACGACTCCGATACATTTACCCCTACCAAAGCAAGAAATCCAATCTGAAGGGTTAATGAGAACAATAATCCTCAACCCCAAGGATTTCTCGACTTTAAAAACATTTAATCACGAATTTACAATCAATAACCGAAAAAACCACTAAAAAAAAAACCCACGATCCTCGAAAAATCGCAATTAAATTACACCACCCCAATACATTTTCCTCTACCAAAAAAAGAAATATCCTCAACCCGAACGATCTCTCGACTTCTCAAAAATACGCCCTCAAAATCGCAATTAATATTCGACGAAACCAAGAGACAAACGAAAGCCCACGATCGTCGAAAAACCGAAATTAAATTAGACGACTCCGATACATTTCCCCCTACCAAAGCAAGAAATCCAATCTGAAGGGTTAATGAGAACAATAATCCTCAACCCCAAGGATTTCTCGTCTTTTAAAACATTCACCCACGAATTTACAATGAATAACCGAAAAAAAACACTAAAATGAAAAACCCACGATTCTCGGAAAATCGAAATTAAATTAGACCCCGATACATTTACCCTTACCAAAGTAAAAAATTCGATCTCAAAGGTTAATCGTCGACCATCCAAGGAAACAACAATCCTCAACCCGAATGATCTCTCAACTTCTTAAAAATTACGCCCTCAAAATCGCAATTAATATTCGACAAAACCAAGAAAAAAAAACGAAAGCCCACGATCGTGGAAAAACCGAAATTAAATTAGACGACCCCGATACATTTACCCCGACCAAAGCAAGAAATCCAATCTGAAGGGTTAATCGTCGGCCATCCAAGAGAACAATAATCCTCAACCCGAACGATCTCTCGACTTCTCAAAAACTCACCCTCGGAATCGTGATCGATAATCGTGGAAACTGGGAAAAGAGACGAAGTATCCTCGAAGCGCATCAGTTTCTCCGACTCTCGTGGCTCCCATCCCCTTCTAGCCAGGGTTGCCTGGTCTAAGAGGGTATTTTACGAGGACCTGTTCGAGGTCCAGGAACACGGCCGCGCCTCGAGCTAAAAAGCTTCCGTCGCCCTTTCGAATTTCACGCTGCGCCGTCGTTTTATGATGTCGCTCGGCTGCGAAAAGGGGTAAAGCGCGTTTTATAAACCTCTCGTGGAGGTCCCCGCGCACTTTTTAGACCTCGTTACACCCGGCAATAACTGTATCCACGAATTTATGTACGGGCCCGGGAAGAAAAATTACCGGCTTTGTTTGTTCCTCTTCTTCACCGTCTTCACGGCGACGAAACGCGTAAGTACACACAGAACCGGTTGCCAGTTTGACGAGAAAGTCACGGGCGCGGTTATAGATGTAAATCCTCTGGCCATTCCGGTGCTTCCACGCTTCCGGGGATTTTTATCGCTACGGTATTCCGGAGAAGGTGCTTTACGGCGTGTGTCAGCGCAGCTCGAATTTTACTGCTTCGTCGAATTTAGAGCTTTGCCTTTGATCGGTATTGATTGGGTCGCGGATCAACCGTTGGATATTTCAGGTTACGAATTTACCGGTCTTTTCCACCTGCGAAAATTTCGAGTTTCCCGAAATCGGGGGTTTTCTACGATTCGAAATTATTGGAAGAAATATAAAATCGGTAGATGGAGATTGGAATGCTTGATCCTGAAAAATTCGCAATTCTGGTATTCTTTCAAGAACTTAAAATTCGAGTCTTGGATATTTTCTGGGGAAAAATGTCAGGTTTCCGAAAATCGAGGGGTTTGTACTTCGTTTTCTACGATTCGAAATTATTGGGAGAAATATAAAATCGGTGGATGGAGATTGGAATACCTGATTCTGAAAAATTTGTAATTTTGGAAATCTTTAAAGGACTTAAAATTCGGGTCTTGGATATTTTCTAGGGGAAAATAATAAAATTCGTGGTTCTGGTATCCTATAAATATTTTAGCATTTCTGGTATTACAGTCAATAAAATTAAAATATATATANAAAATATTACATATTATAACAAAAATCTAGACAATAATATTTTTATATATAGAGGATACTGATATTTAAATTACTAAACTATCTATCACAAAATATAAATAACAATATTTTCAGCACTATTATATCTTCATTCGTATTTTACTTAATTATAATCAATAAGGATATATGCATATACATATAAAAAATGTTGTATAAATTTTTTTAATATTTTCTGACACAACAAAATCGGTATTACTAACTCTAAATTAGTAAAAAAAATTCGAAACCATAGAAAATTTCAAAATCCAGTTCTCAAAATTGAAAAACGAGGGCCCAATCAATCCCCAGTTTCAATCGTGCAATCATTCAGTAACAAATTCCGAAAACCACGCACCAACGCAGAATAAATCACGCTTCCATCGTTCAACAATTTCGTGGACCCATAATAACCCCATAATCAGATCTGCCGGACAGAGTTGACCGAAGGTAGCCATCGAATGAAAAGGTAATTGGTCCATTTCACGGGGAAGAAGCGAGCTTAATAATTTTTCAGCAATGGGATTAAAAACGACCACATTTGGGGCACATTCGGATCTCAGCGGTTGCCGGGGAGCATAAATCTGCAAATCCATTTTCCCCACGGTTCATATATCAACAAACACAATTCTGTTAAACGAGACCCCTTTCGTCTCTTTTCCCTTTCGTTTCCATCTTTCCTCTACGCATTCTCTTGCTTTAAATAAAAATTATTACCGAGCAAGCTTCGTGTCTTTCACTTCCATTTCTCGTCAAATTTAAAAGAGAATCTTTCCCTGAAAGCACACTCACCCCTTCATACCGGAGGTGAAAGACCATTCGAAACCAGTTAGCACATTCACCGTGAAACCGGTAAACAAATTTTCATAAATTTCTCGCTCGCGTGAACGACGAATCGTATGATATTAAAATTAATAACAAATAAAATATTTAACGGTACGGAAAATATGACGCGTTATCTGTTCGATTACCTGCCAATTTTTCATTTGCTTTTTATCTGGCTTAATTAATAATCGGATAATTATCTTTTATTACACGGTTATATTATTAATACCGGAATTTATCGGGTAACGAGGCTTAATTAATCAAGAATTAATTTTTTATCTTCCTTCAGAATCCGAGTTCTGAATCGACGTGGATTAAAGTTGAGTTGGTCACTCGCCAAATCGGTTAACTCCGAAAAAAGAACGAAAAGCGGTGATTTATTTTTAAATGTGAAAAGTCAAGCGTGAACTAAGTACCTCGGAATTAAAATTTAGGAAAATTGGAAAAGCGGAGTTAATCAATTTGGCCTGCGTACGAGCGAGCACTGGGAAGAGAGGAGTTTCGAAATTTGTATTTTTGGCAAGGCTTATTTATCACCAGGCGTGCAGTTTGAAATGTTAAATTGAAATTGCGCGGTAATTTATGCGAGGAAGAGAATTCATTTTGCCGGAAGTGTCTGTCATTTTCGAAATTAATACGCTTGTTACCGCGACTTTTAACATTAAATTTTAGACCCAGCGAGTGCGTTTCTTTTTTTTTCCAAATTGGAGAACCCCGCGGATAAAACTGCTAATTATTTACGATGTAGTACGTGTCACTGGTTTTAATTAGCTTACTACGCGTTGTTAAAATTTTTATCTTTTTCCCATGCGTTCGAAAATATTTTTAACAGTACAAAACTAACCCAACTCTCAAATTTACTAGCTTTTACAAATAAAATTTTCATTAAAATCATTCCAATTTATTCTCACGAGGCCTCAAAAATTCAGTGTTCTAAACTACTACATAATCTCATTTACATCGCCACAATCTCGACAAAACCCAACCATTCCTATCACGAAAAGTGTCATAATTGCAATAAATAAAATTATCATCGCACCAACTAAAAATTCCTAAAATCATTCCAATTTATTCTCACGTGGCCCCAAAAATTCAGTGTACGATCCTGCAAGAAGAAAAAACCTATTCTAAACTACTCCATAATCCCACTCACATCGCCACAATCTCGACAAAACCCACTCATTGCTACCACGAAAGGGGAAGAAAAATAAAAAGAGAAGCTTCTCCAAACGCACAAACGAAACGTCGCTTAGAATCATTCCCAGCTCGACAAACGTCTCGAATCGATTCCCACTCCAGCGACACGAAGCAACGTCGTCTACCCTTCCCGACTACCTAAATCTTTTCCACGCCTAGTACTGCCCTCAGCCACCTACGACCCATTCATGAAACTTCCAATTTTACGAGCCGTAAAGCGCGAACGGCCCTAATAAATCGAGAAAAAAAAGGATCGCGACACGTCGAATCCTCGAGTTTCCCTCGTGTTCCAGCACGCACACGCTCGTATCATTAGTTCCACCGGTATAGTCCGGTGGCGATATATTCATCGTGTGCCTCCAAATATTTGCTTCTCCCACTCTCCATGCTCCCGACTTCCCCCACTCTGCCGCGCGACTCTCGCTCCGCTCCTTCCTCCTGTATAGTCCAGCAGCGAATATTCATCGTGTGCCGCCAAATATTTGCTTCCCCCACTCTACCTACTCCCGGCCTCCCCCACTCCGCCGCGCGACTCCCCACTCCGCCGTGCCGACCCCCCACTCCACCACGCCGACCCCCCACTCCGCCGCGTCTACCCCCACTCCGCGCCTTTACGTAACGCGGGCATAATGCCGCGAGATACGCGCGCCAGACGGCCGATATATTATCGCGAGAACGATAGGGACTCCGTTTACGCGAAACTATCGGCCACGCGTTCGTCCGTCGTCGTTGCGCGAGAAATTCGTAAAACTTAGCACGGCAGAGAGACAGAGCACAGGGGGCAAGCGACGCGGACAGATTCGATGTTTACGAGCGGTCGTAAAGTCTGCTCTACTGGGCGCGTTCCTCGACGGCGATATTTCTCGCGTCACGAGCCCGTCGTCGATCTCTCCAGCGGCGATCGTCGCGAATCTGTTTGACGGCTCGCGGCGTCCGTGGTGGGGGAACGAGGTCGCTTAGCGCGTTCGGTTTCGCTCCTTTTCCCGGCGATGGGTTAGGTTCGGGTTATAGTCACGCGTCGGTAGGTAAATGATTGGTCAGCCGGTCCGGCGATTGCTATAGTAGTTTCGCAGTGAGTAATGGATGAATACGGACGATAATGAGGGTGTATCGACGGGTGTTACTGATGCGAGAATGATCGTGCTTGGTTTTCGGTGAATTACGCTTCCAATGCCACCGTGTGAACTGTATTTTCGTATTTTTTGATATTTTTAAGAGAGATGAGGTTACGGAGTTTTCGTGTAATGAATTGAGTTTGGTTAGATGATATTAAATTTTCGTTTTAACGGATTGTAGACTGGGATTGTAATGATACAGTAACGAAGATTCATTGAGTAATAGAGGTAATTATAGTCGTTCGTGCTACCTGGTTCGAAAAGTAATTATAGTTGTTAAGGACTATAATTAGTGCTCGTTTATAGATAAGCTGACTCTTGTATACGATTAGTTTTGGTACCTCGACAGGTACAAATTCCTCGAGTTTTAATTCGTGATGTCGAGAATTTTGATTTATCTATCGTTAATAATGCAAAGTTGGCTCCCGCATTCGAGAATTTTTGGAAAGGAATGAAAAGGAAATTGCTATAAATATCCACTTTGAATTTGGTTCGCGGAATACGGTGCAATAGGAAGGCGATTGATTAATGAATTTTTAACGAGGAATTAATCGATTTTTTAGTCAGTGTCAGAAACTTCGAGAACGAAATTCAATCAGTTACAGAGTTTCAAGGTATAGGTGATCTGCAATGATAATTAGCTAGCACTCCAATCTGTCAATACTCTCCAATCGAATGGAAATTAATTTTGCATTTGAAAAAAAAAAAAGGAAGTCGATTTCCTTTGAATTATTAATTTCTCATTTCCAATCGAACACTCGAAATTAATTCATTTCCTAATCTACGTTTACATTGATTCCGCGAAAAATTTAATCCGTTTCGTTGAGCGTAATCCTGAATATTATAAAAATTGATTTTTCGACGGGAAATTATTCTACCCGTAAAAACGCGTCGAAAAGGAAGAATAAATTATTTTCATTCAATATCTCGTTTGAGAGAAAATCGAATCTAAAAACTTATCGGATGGACTCTCGAATAATTCTCAAAATTAGTCCGTACACAAAATCCATCTAGAAAAATAGAATAAAATCACTGGTATTCTGATTTTTATAAAAACACGCTCCATCCACAAAATTTCAACATCAATTTTCTCAAAAACGAAGCTTTAAACGAAAAAATTTCTCTCTTGTTTTTCGACTTATTTTTATGTATAAAATCACACCTTGTCGTCCTATCTTCCTAACACCTACCTAAAAACAAATAAAAATGAAAGATTGCTATATTTAAAACCCCATATAACCAATAGTAAAACAAATCATACCACGTGTCAACCTAACACAATCCTTCATCCCAAAAGTCTCAAAAATTATTCAAATCGCAAATCTAACTCTTGTTTAACCAACCTTAAGATACCTCTACACCCCAAAGAGAGTACCCAAGATAAGATCAACCTTCTCCACCCCTCGTAACGCAAAATTTCCGTAACAACTGGATAATTGAACGCAGGATATTCGAGTGGATCGCTGAGAGGAAGATCCTCGCGTTTATTTCCCCGGGAAAGCATAGCCAATAAGCAGTATAATAAACGGTGATCCACGCCTCATCACTGATTCCTTTGTTGGCTCGATGGGGCCAATTTGCAAGATGGTCATTAAGCAACGCGCTGGCTGATCGTTCGAAAACGATCCTACGAGGATCGAGTGGCTGGTTAACTGCGTCCTCGATCGGTTCCCGATCAGCTCTGGGCAAAAATAGCGTCCGCGTCGCGACATCCGCAAGGGTGGTAACGTAAATCGACTGTTAGGTCGATCAGCTGATGGGGCCAGGATCGCGCAGAAGGCGAGATAGCGAGGAAAATGAAGCACCTGTTGTATGGCGTCGTGACTCGGCTTATGGACGCGTTAGAGTGCTGTAAAGTGTTACGTGGTAAGCTGTTTTATCTTATGGAAGGCCTGGATATCGCGTGGAAGGGCAGATGAAGTTTGCAGCCAACGTCGGAAGATAATGGAAGTTCCGCGAATCGACAGGCAAGATATGGGTAATCTGTGTGTAGTCGGGATTTTTCTCGGCAAACTGGACTTCGTGGAAGTACTGTTTCTAGAACAATGGCGAATTATTAACGGATAATATAATATTGTACGATGAATTTAAAGGGAAAGCAAAATTCTGTTTCTCTGAAATAACGCAAAGATACTAATAATTTCATCGAGAAATAATTAGAATTAAATTTTTTTCATGGAGATAGTAAAGAATGTTAAATAAAAATCAGTGTTAATTTTTAATTTTATCGATTGAGAATTTATTCTCGCGAATATTAATGCTATCTTTTATTAATTTTGGGATACGAATGTAAAAAATTATACGAATACGAAATACGAATGTAAAAATAGCATTCTAGGGGAATTTAATAGAGATTCTAGAGAATGAATGATTATCAGTTTCAGAGTAAATTTTTGAGTCCATAATTCGGCATTTTTAATTTTCTCGATTGCGAATTTATTCTCGCAAATGTTAATGCAATATTTTATTAATTCTGGGATACAGATGTAAAAAATTTCCCACTATTCTAATATTCTAGGGGAATTTAATAGAGATTCTAGAGAGTGGATGATTGTCAGTTTTAATGTAAATTTTCGAGTCCATAATTCGGCATTTTTAATTTTCTCGATTGCGAATTTATTCTTGCGAATGTTAATGCAATATTTTATTAATTGTGGGATACGGATGTAAAAAATTTCCCACTATTTTAGTATTCTAGGGGAATATGATAAAGATGGTAAGGAGTGGATTGTCAGTTTCAGTGTAAATTTTCGAATTCATAATTCGGCATTTTTAATTTTATCGATTGTGAATTTATTTTTGCGAATGTTAATGCAATATTTTATATATTTTAACATACGAATGTAAAAAATTCGCCACTAATCTCTTATTCTAGGGGAATATGATAGAGATGATAGAAAGTGGATTATCAGTTTCAGTGTAAATTTCCGAGCATATAATTCGGCATAAATTACTTCGTTATTGACTAAAATAATTAAAATGGCAGCCATAGTGGCAGCGAGGCTAAGTGGAGGCGCCTAGCCCAAGTCATTTACGGTGGTTTGTTATTAATATTCACGGCGAAGTTGACGGATTTATTATACTGACCACGCGTGTTTTAATTAGATTACCTTTTATCGTTCGATAATTAGTCATTTATTACATAGGTATTAATTAACAGCGCGACAGATACGAGCAGGATTTTCGTCACCGAATAAACGTCACTATGGGAAATAAATTAATTCCGATAATTAACGAGGTTATCCGAAAAATTCTGACCGAAACATCATTATCACACCGGCGGTCGCATTACGCTGTATACACGTAGAATGGTATGAAAGCAAGAATAATGATGATCACCTAATTATTGCGTCAGAGCTATTACATCCGCAACATCCACAATCCTGAAAACCATCAATCTCCAGCAGCGCGGCTGTATTCAAGCAAATAATAAGAACGCAACTAAACGGGATGCAACGCTGCATTCTACGCTAATGTTCTCATTAACAATAACGGGAATAACAATATCAATCTTATTACGGTAAGGCCGCGGGCACGAAAAGGGCAGAACAAACGAACCGCCATTAGAAAACGCAATCATGCTACCCAACCTTCGTACTAAACCAATTTCACCCACGTTACCTGCAATCCTGAAGACTATCAATCTTCGCCAACGCATCTGTTCAAGTGAACAGCAGAGAAAGTTGCAGCGAAAAGCGTCTAGGAATTCCGCGTTGATTCCCCCGGCGGAAACAACAGAAACAACGATTAACGGCCGTATCGCAAAGGTGTAACGAATAAAATTATTAAAATAACGCGGAGATCGAAATTTGTTGTTTTACAATTATACTCAGTGTCAAGCCCGAAAACAAATCCTAAATGATTACCAAAATTGAAAGTAGGTTAAAGAAAATTAAAAAGGAAAGAAAGATACAAATGTAAATAAAAGATATCAATAGTTTACCATCCACAATATCCTGAACTCCTAGAACTGAAACCTAGTTCAAGAAAATTAAAAAAGAAAGAAAAAGAATAGGGTAGTGAACAAAATTTTCCATCACACAATTAACCCCAATATTAAAACTATTCTCTTCAACACACTCAACAATCGAAGCTTGGCACAATAAAATAAAAAAAGGCCAAGAATAAAATGGAAATAAAAATCATTAATTACCCTCCATTTCCACCAACTTCAGCATCCAAAACTTAAACCAAAGAAAATGAAACGAGAATAAAAACGAAATTAACCCTTTGCAGGCGAGAAACGAAGCTAACGATACATTCAGTTTATACTAATCGATTAAGAATGACAAATCGAGGGAAATTTTTCGAATTAAAAAGTACGTACGATATTGACGACAATGGTAAAATTATTTCTCGCTATATTCCATGAAGCTTTCATTCTGAAAAATTAAAAAACTTTCGCGTATATTATGACATTCGTCCGCAAAGAGTTAAAGATATCAACAACCCCCAAAGGAAATTCGATTTTCTACCTCGTAATTAATCCCAAATCCCAAATACCACCTCATCACCCTCAACACCCTTATCCATACCAAGAAAAGTAAGGAAGAAAGACAAAAAAACACTCGAATATTGAACCAATAGATGTATCAAAAAATTGTTCCTACTTCAAATTAAGCAATAAACCTGAAACTCACGAGTTGTCAACAACAAACCAACCCTATTAACCCTTTGCACTCGACAATTGTTTTAGCTACAGAAGAATAGAAACTTACAGACTTTCTGCTATAAAACTAACGATACTTTTCTTAGTCGTAAATAACGAATGGGATAATAATTATCACGTAAAATTATTTGACTTCTATGTTTTGCGTATTGTTGTATTATCTTAATTTTGACATATTAATTAATTTGTGTGTTCAAAATGTTATGGTGACTGACAGTCACCTCTCGAGTGCAAAGGGTTAAACACACTCCCTTGGATTACCCCGCAAACCAAAGCGTTTAATCTTCCTTACCACACGTGAATCTCGATCGTTCGCAAATTTTCTCCGACTTCCTTTCCGAATTCGACAACGAGAGCAACCCCGAAACGCTTGTACGACCCGATTCGCGATCGTTATCGCGGTAGACGTCGCGGAATAATCATCGCGAGGAATGCTCTGTGAGAAAAAGAGGAGATCGTCGGCCGGTCTCGAATCGCGGATGGGCCAGGGGCGGCGCGCGCGACCACGTGAAAATAGAAACGGCGTCGGTTAAATTGCAGTTAATTAGAATTCAGCCGGCCCCCGTTGCGCGTTTATTTCGGTCCGCGAGAGACCGCGCGCGGTTTGCCGAGGTGGCGGCTTTAAGGGGATCTCATAATTAGCCGCGCTCGTACGGGCTCATCCAATAAAGGCGAAGCCCTCGCGCGACCAGGCCGCAAGCCTGCAAAGCGTGCCTGCAAGAAGAAGGCCGGCCACGCGACGATGACGATGGCGCGCGCGAGTCCGCTTCGCGGAACGCCTCGGAAAACTCGAGGAGGCGAGAGACCCGACGCTTCGCCGAGGGAAAAGCGGCTTTAAATAACTCTCTCTCTCTCTCTTTCTCTCTCTCTTTATGAGCCTCTCCTACGACCCCGATCCGCCGCAGTCGCCCCCTCTCGGCCCGGTCGCTTACTAACGCCGCTGGAATGCTTCCCCTTTGCACCGGTGGTGTGCTTCGGCTTCGAGTATACGCCTCTTTTTATTTTCTAATTTATTTTCCTACCATCATCGTGTCCCATGTCTTTTTTTCACGCTTTAACTCCAGGTGTTTATGTAAATATGGTTTTTTATCAGGCAAGTATGACATCGGTTTCTGTTGGTTTGGAGGTTTTTAAAGACACGTTTTGTTGATGACACTCTGTCTCTGGGTTGTTTAATAGGAATGAAGGAATGGAAATGAAGCATTGCAGAGTGTTATAATTCGTTGTTTTTGTTTTTTATGTTGGGATGACTCGAGATAGTTGGAATAGATACTTGGAAATTGCAAAGTGGAATAATAGTGAATATGTAAATGAAACGTTTATTAGGCTGCTCTATTTTTTCGTCGAAGTGGATTTCAAATAAGAGGGTTAAAAGCGTGGGTAACAAAATTCGGAGTGCAAAGGGTTGAAGAAGGTAAGAGATTTGCAAAGTTCCGTTCACAGGAGTGGTGCTACGATTATTCCATTATAATTAATTATAATTATTATAACCCGCAATTATTGCGACCATTCGCAATTGATTGAGACAATCTTGACTTGAAGACTAAGACTACAAAGTCTTTAGTTCGCTGGAAATATGCGATATATCGAGATAATGGCATTCACTATCATTTCCAAAACAACAGTACAGAATCACCTATTCACGGAGATCGATCTTATCCGTATCCACGAAGTTTTAATTAAATATTGTATTTTATTAGGTCATCCTATAAGTTCGTACTAATTTTACTTAAAATTATATGTGTCGAATAAACCTTTAAATATTGAGAAAAAATGCTTTTCCCTTTTCTTCTACGACCTGTTCTTATTTCATTAGCAAAAACGTTATCCCATCGATATAGTTTATAAAATGTGATGAAAACTGCAAATAACGTCGCGAAACGAACTTATGAGGTGACCTAATATTTTACACGAGTGTTGTTGTGTATTCTTATTTTATTAACGCTAAACGTACCAAACGTGGTCAAATAACCCCTTTCAAAAATCACTTTAAAACTGTACATTCATTGTTCTTCTTGTAAATTCCTATATCACCTCATTATTCAATTTCTCGCTTTTCGTTTCTCTCCGACCATATTTTTTTATAGCGAAAAATTCTTTACTTACTGGTAATATTTCATAGTAAGATAAATATTACATAATAGGTATATTATATTACATTATAAGTAAATAGTTCATGGTAAGAATAGGTGGTTGCAAAATACCGATACATTTAATGTTAATCGAGGTATATAGGAGACTGTTGAAGTAACCAAATGTTAAAAAGGAAAACTCTACGTCCTAGCAATATGAGTAGAGAATGGTCCCTTCCATCTTTTGTCACTTTATTCCCCTTTTCCGAACATGAATAAATTACAACAGAGACCCATTTTATTTCCCATCGTTGTGTAACAAAATGAACTACGTTTGGAACGCGTTCGCAAACGTTGTACGTTGGTCGGACGAGTTCGGTTTTGGATTTCGCAGTTGAAATAAGCAGCCGTGGTCTCGGTTACAACCAAAGCGACTTTCGTTTACTTTATCCGCCACTCTGGCGGAGGCTTTCCGGAATTGTTGCACAATTCGGCCGAGCCGCAAAGATAACACGTGGTCCCGGGCTGCGAAGTCCAAAAATCAACGAACTCACCTCGCCGGCTAACTACTCCGTTAAAACAACCATCCCCGGAGCCGGGACACACCTTGTACAATTAACTTATCGACAACTTGGTACCCCGGCGCTTTCACCAATTTCCCGGCTAGATCGAGTGTCCGAAAGGCTGGACTATTTGCAGGATGGATACGCAATCAACGACATAGGTGTGCATGCAAGGCCGGAGCAATTGCATTATGCCACGGTGAGACGGTGCTCCAACTTTCCTACGGTTCGTAAACTGTCTAATTCACGAGCAGAGACCGCCTGTTAATTGCCGGACGATAATTAGGTTTGAAGCCAGGAGGACACCGGTCCTTCCGGCCGACGTCGTTCGTTCCGGCTAATTTTCCCGATGATCGGGAACTCGCTGTAATTTCAGGGCTGCATCGACGAATAAACGAACGGGAAAGATGCCGCGGAATTACGCGGTAACATGCCGGGCAACGTGAAACGTGTTCTCTCTGATAATTACCTAATAATTAGCTGCGATCGCGTTACCCGGACAGCGAGATTCCCCGGGCTGCGAGCGCTCTGTGTACTTTTCACGGAACAACCTCGGAAATGAGAGTGGAATTAATGGATTATTTTCCTCGCGTCGGAGAAATCGTCCCGAGTATTTTACGGTTCTCTTGGATTTCTTCGTGTTTGGTTAAGTTTGGAGAACAGGACGCGATCGGTGGGTAAACACGAGGTAGCTCTTGTTACGGTGGTTCACTGATTATTTTTGCAAATCGAAGTTGAATGATCGTAGGTATAACGATATGCACGTAAGAAGCTATTAGGTCGAATCATAAATAACTGAATCTCCAAGATTTTAAATATTTTACCAATAAAATATTCGAAATAAATAAAATATTTTATAGATCACAACTTCTCCCGATTTTACATTTCTCCTGTGAGAATTCATCTTTGGATTGAAATCAGGTAATCTTCGAAAGCTCTTATTTCCGTTTAAACCAAATAATTTCCTCGATGAAAGATCGTCATTTTCTCGTCGTACGAAATCCAATCGAGATTTCTGAAATTGTCTAAAGTTCCTTTAGATCGTTATTTGAAATTTTTGCTAACGAAAGAGATATCGTTGCAATTTTGCAAAGGCTCATTTAAAATAATTCCGTATCGAAAATCGAACATGATTTTTGTCGAGTGTCGAAATTAGCGTAAATTAAACGCGACTTTGCAAACGAGATGATGAAATTTTTCATACGCTGAGCTGAATATTTAGAACGGGATTACATTGATCAATCGCAAGCCCCAACGAGATGATTCAATAACGCTTCGCCATAACGTAGTATGTAATGCTATGACATTGAGAGGCTTCCGCAAGATAATTGCAATTCGCCGTTGATTAACAAAGTTACTCGTTCGCTGTTCGATATCGAAGCCGCGGCTATTAATGAATTTATGTATGACTCGGGCAAACACTGAAAAATAAACGTTGCAGCACGCTCGAAAGGAATACAATCGATGATCAGTGACAAATTGTGTTACATATTTTATACTTCGATTCTTGGTTGAAACTTCCAAATTTAGACCTCGAGAATGGTTTTGCAAAATATTGTCGAAAATTGCGTCTTTCTATCGACGAGAAATAAATTATATTACATATTAGGTTGGAGAAAAAGAAATACACTTAAAATTATTAAAAAATTGGATTTCTTTTTCCTCGATAATAAATTATATTAAGTTAGGAAAAAAGAATGCACTTAAAATTATTAAAATAATGGATTTTTTTCAACAATAATAAATTATGTTAGATTGGAGAAAAATAAATCCATTCAAGATTATTAAAAAATTGGATTCCTTTTTTCCTAACAAAAATTATATTAGGCTGGAGAAAAAGAAATCTATTTAAAATTATAAAAATATATAATGGAGTTCTTTT
>NIJG01000104.1:268064-284656 GCA_002201625.1 Euglossa dilemma
CTAAGGCGTCACGGTGGTCACCCGTGACCACCAGTAAGAGAAACGTTCCATTTGATAAAAATATTGCCTTCTAACATCGATTCGTTATTATTTTGCCATTATATGCTTTGAATAATAAAAATAATACGGTGGCGGCCTGAGAAAAGCATATGATTTCGACGTGGCAGTCAAAGAGTTAACAGATGGTCAGACGCAGAGACGATGAACTGCAACATCTAACACGTTCTGGTGCTCTTTCGTCTACATTAGCCAGAGAAGACACCGGCAACGACTGTTCGAGCTGTTCTCTTATCCTCGCATCTCTCCACTCTCTACCAACGCTTATCTGTTTCTCCCTGAAGCCAGCAGGATGTCATCCTGCGGAGGAATCCATCATCTGGGAAGCCAGGCTCATCTAGCCCGGTAAATTGACTACGTGCACGAAATATCCTATCTGGCTGTTAGCAAATGGCCGTGGGTGGACGAAAAGCAACGGGATTAACGCGCTGCGGCCGGAATCGATGGTCCGTAGTCGGTTTCCGTGGAAAATAAGCGAGGATCGCAGGTGTAACGAGCCGCGAAATCGCCGGACGGAAAATGAAATCGCGGGGTGAATATCAGGCAAGATATGAGGTGAGTGGTTGTGACAATGAGTGGCAGGCGAGGTTTTGAGTAAATATCATCGAAGACTCGCGAGAGTTTCGGCCTGAGGTGAGTGGATGTGACAATGGTTGGCAGGTGAAGCAGCATGGTTTCCGGTCTTCTTCGAGTGGTCTTCGGTTAGGAATACTGATGCTGCGAATCGTAATTGCGGTATGAAATGGAATCGAGGTATCAAGCGAGGACAGTTCTGTGGATCTTTCGTGTTTGATTCAAATTGTCTTAGGTTGAGAGTCCTGTTGTTGTTTATTGCTGCGTCGTTATTGTTTCGAGATATCGAGGTCGAACTGTTTTGTGGACTTTCGGTGTTCTCTTTGATGATCTTGTGGTTTATAATCATGATAAACGATGAGATGTCATCGTGGAATGTTGTTGTGAATTTTTTGTACCGATTTGGGTTAACACAGTTTCTCCCGGGGCCCAAATCGGGCCCCAAAACAAGACTCGAAGTGTAAACAACGCGATTAAGAAGAGTAATGCATCGTTAAAATGTTCCCACAGTTTATTTTCTGATATATTAAACGATCTTTATTAGAAGATATGTTTATTGTAGGTATCATTTTTATTTTCAGAAGACACTTTTTTTTTTTAACACTAGATTTACAGGACTCGTTAATTTGACGGATGAGTTGCTTCGATTATACGATATTAACAGATTTAATTAACTTATTAATTACATAATTAATAATTAACATAATATTATATTAATAATAAACATAATTAACTCATGTTTTCAAATTAAACCCATCGTTTGTTTTTTTAAAGAAAATATGTGATTTTCTTTACCCTAAATCTNAACTTTCAGTTTCTTCGGTTCATTCAGTCGAGCAGTATATTTTGCATATTTTTAACATCTTTATTTATTTCTTGATCCCTAAAAGTTTGTTAGATAGCGCAAAAGCGTAGATGATAGTGATCTGCGTTTTTAACACTAGGTTTACGGGACCCGTCAATTTGACGGGTAGGTTGCTCTAATTATAAGATATTAGCAGATTTAATTAACCTATATGAAATCTGTTAATGTTGCCAGTGTTTTTGAATTAAACTTTGTTTTCTAAAGAAAATACGTGGTTTCGATAAATTTATTGGATGTCCGTAAAAATAAATATACAAAAAACGTCCGTAAACCTAGTGTTAATGTCTCTTTCTGTTTTCTTGATAATTTATCGTTACTTTCTGTTGTCTAAAATCGTCGTAATTGTATTTCAAATAAAATTACTATAAATTATCTCAAAAATCCTGTTTTAATTGGACGAAGAATAGTAACCCTTTACGGGTTACGGGGTCCCTGTGGAAACCCATAAGTGGGTGACGTGGCGTTCAACGTGTTAAGACAAATTTTTACTTAACAGTATTGTATGTGCAAAGCATCAACTATATACCAATTATTAGAGAAATATTAGATAAATAATGAATAGTGATTCGTTAAAGAATTCTGAACTGTGATGTCAGAATTTGGTAAATAATACACATGTTTCAGGTCTGAGAATAAATTTCCATGAACAACAGTCTAAATAATAAAACATACAAAAAATAATATGTTAATAAAAATAATATGTACTAAATAATACAAACAATGATTGGTAAATAGGCACGTTGTTTTTAAATTAATTAGTGTACTCCAAGAAGAAAACTATTGTTATAGTTTATAATTATGATACATGGTGATATTGGAATATCGAAATTAACAAAATATTGAAACGATTTTAGGATAATTTTATTAGAAATTTTCAGTATGATTGTGTGTAATTGTATCGAAATATTAATATTGGTTTTGGGATGATTCTAGGTTAAAAATACTATTGTTATGGTTTATAATCATGGTAAACATTAGTGTTTACTGAAACATCAACGTAGAATATTACTGTGAATTTATATATTATATATAGTTACATTGGAATATGGAAATTGGTAAAATATCGAATAAATTTTACATTTCTTCTAACAAATGAGAAATCAGAGTGATTAGAGTGATTACTTTGCCATACTCGAATCTAATCTACACTGTTAGTTCAGAATTTTGCAGAACACACATAGATCCGCGATAAATTTACGTAGTTGAATTTTTAAATCTAGGAAACTGGCCTCTTTTTTTAAACCGACAAAAACAGTAAACGAGTTTTCATTTCGATAAAAGCTGCATTTGAAATGGGCGAAAATAACGATTGCAAAACTCAAAGATAATCATTTATTTCCCCGGGCGAAAATGAACGGAATATTTTTTTTCTCGGAAAACGCGGCATTTAATTTTAACGAGCATACTAAATTCGTCGACTAATTGGCGTGGAGAATGTCATGTTTTATCGCGTTTATATTCCGTGCTTTCGCTGTTAGTCAATTCGTCGGGAAATTGCAAAATTTCGAGCTAAAACTCGCGACAAGGGGAAATTAAAAAAAAAGAGAAGAACCAGTAATTAACGTTAGCACGGAATAACAGGTACCGGGAGGACGTTTTTGATTTTCCTGACACATTTTCCGCGTGCTGCTGAGGATTGAAAAATCCCGTTTATCTTAGCCGGCCGATTTTCGGCAAAACAAACTGCAACAAACTTCGGCAAACATTCCAACTTCGCTCTACAAACGTTTACGGTTAACGAGCTACCCTTTACTGGCTTTCAGGAAAGATACCACCAAAATTCTCTGCAGAACGTCCAAAAATGTTCGTATATTATTATATGAATGTAATAAAAATATTATTCTATCGATACTTCGAATTCACCTTTTACAACAAAACCTAGCAAAATCAGGAACAAAATTACTTAACCGTAATCAAAAAATTTCCAATATTTAATAACTTCATCACCTCCAATAATTATTATTTATTGCCTCATAAATATGACAAAAATATTATTTTATCTGCATTGTAAATTTTCCCATTCTTCAATAATAGTACAAATTTTCAGTTTCGAATAATTTCATCATTCTTCTCTCGTTAATAATTATCGATTATAGAATTCATCTATTGCATCAAAATCAAACAAAATCAGGATTAAAACTTCTCAACCCTAAGTAAAAATTTCCAATTTCGAATAATTTTATCACTCCCAATAATTATTAATCATTGCCCCAAAGAATATTAGAAAAATATTATCCTAACTGCATTCTAAATTCTCTCATTTTATTAGAATCTAATGAACTCGGAACGAGAATTTCTCAAACTACTTTCCACTCTTCAATAATACCAAAAATTTCCTATTTCATCACCGCCCACCCCCAGTATTTATTGATTATCGGTCTATTTTCGAAAAAATTCCAAACATTTCAAAAACTTAAAAATACCATTCTACATTTCACCATAAATATCGCGAAAACATTATTGTATCGGCACTAAAAGCGCATCAATTCCATCAAAATTCGACAAAATCACACTGAAAATTCCCAAACTACATTTCCACTCTTCAACAATATCCTAAGCTTCCAATTCCGAATAATTACATCACCCCTCCCCCAAAAATGATCAATTATCGGTCTATCCCCCCAAAAATTTCCGAAACTTCAAAAACTTAAAAATACCATTTTAAATTTCACCATAAATATCGCAAAAATATTATTTTACCGCAATTAAAATCACACCAATTCCATCAAAACCTCAGAAAATCAGATCGAAAATTCCCAAACTACCTTCCCACTCTTCAATAATACCAAAAATTTCCTATTTCGTCAACCCCCTCCCCCAAAAATGATCAATTATCGCTCTATCCATCAAAAATTTCCGAAACTTCAAAAACTTAAAAATACCATTTTAAATTTCACCATAAATATCGCAAAAATATTATTTTACCNATCGGTCTATCCCCCCAAAAATTTCCGAAACTTCAAAAACTTAAAAATACCATTTTAAATTTCACCATAAATATCGCAAAAATATTATTTTACCGGAATTAAAATCACATCAATTCCATCAAAATCAGACCGAAAATTCCCAAACTACTTTCCCGCTCTTCAACAATACCTGCAATTCCCAATTCCGAATAATTACATCACCCCTCCCCCAAAAATGATCAATTATCGTTCTATCCCCCAGAAAAGTTACGAAACTTCAAAAACTTAAAAATACCATTCTAAATTCCACCCTAAATATCGCAAAAATATTATTGTACCTCAGCATTAAAATCACACCAATTCCCAAACTACTTTCTCGCTCCCCAAACCTAACCCAAAATTTCCAATTGCGAATCAGCCGAGACAATAATTGACCGCCGCACAATCGATCTAAACTGTCACCCATTAAACCACCGACACTCGTCGGAAAAGCGAAAGATCGACCTTTGCTAGGAGTATCTCCTTCGATTTCGCGGAAACAATGAAAATAATTAGAGGCAGCTGACGTAGCAAGCCGGAGAGCCGCGGGACCGCACGCAGCCGGATGCATAATTCATGGCTGGCTCGATACTCGCAATCAACGAGGTATTTGCCAACGTTGGAATTCCTCGCGTTCGATCTAGACGCGGCCGTCGGTCCCGTGGCCGTTGGCCGCGGCGAGAAAACAGCAGAGACGCCGACGCTCGACAAAATGGCGGTCGAAAGGGACGCCGATGGGATGGAGGAAGGGCAGCTAGACGGCTTCGCGCGAGACGCATTAATATTCATTTACGGGGGAACCAACTATATATGCTCGAAATCACCCTCGACCTATTTCCCATATCGCCTGCACGCGTGAAAACTCGTACGCCTCGGTTAAAACTGGGTTATTCGCGCGACATTACACCACCGGCGTAAATCCTCTCTATTAAATATGCAACCACGATCTTCCTTTCTCTTCGCTTTCTCTCCAATTTTTATCCCTTTTTCTTCCTACCATTTTTTTTCTATTTGGAAAATAGAGAGACGGCTTTTCTCTCTCTCCTGATCTCTTTTGGATTTTATTACCGTTGAAATTCACGGGACCGGAAATTTCCTCGAACGTGAAACGATGAGAAGATCTGGCAGAGATTTTGCACGATTTGCGGGAAACGGGTGTGTATTTTTGGTCTCGCTCGGGATGATGATTTTATGGCTCGCGGTTTTCGCGGTTTTACCGGGACAGGATCAAGGGGTGGAGGGTAGTTTGTAAGGCTGTGGGACAGTAGTGATGGATAATGAATAGGGTATCGCGGCCGGCAGGGACGACGTGTTTGTGATGTATTGTCTGGTTTTTGTGCAGACGGGAATTATGTGTAATTCGAGTGTCATTAGTATCTTCGAGTTTTCCTGTTCTCCGGGATTCGGGGTTAATCTACAATTTGTACCTGACGCGTTTTAATTCTACAGTTTAACACTAGAAGCATGATGGGAATTAAGATGATTCGTGGTTGTTGAAAATATGCAGCTGTTTTTGGTAAAGTATATCGATATTTTAATTTTCATAAATTAATACCAATTTTATGCACTGCAGACTAATAGTTTTGGAGTTAAAATGATTTATTAGTCTTTTATTATTTTGTTCAATTTTTGATCATTCTTAAACCTTCCTCTGACAATAGCTATTTATATTAACTTGACACTACTACTTGATACAAATTAAAAAATAAATTGCAATTTCACTGTCTTAATTCCTACCTATTTTTCTTTACCGTTTATTTTTTTTTATAACGATTCTATTTCAATAAAATGTCTACCTCAGTCCTGAAAACTTTAACCCTCTCTTTTAAGTCAATTTCGAACCTCACCAAAGATATATATCCTCCTATACTAATTCAATAAATATAATACCGAATATAACCGTATTCATATATCAAAAAATAAATTGCAATTTCATTCACCTAATTCCTACCTATTTTTCTGTATTATTTAATTTCTTTATAACGATTCTATTTGAATAAAATGTCTACCTCAGTTTCAAAAACTCCAACCCTCTCTTTAAAGTCAATTTCAAACCTCACCGAACAAGTATATCCTCCTATACTAATTCAATGCATATAATAGCGAATATAACTGTATACATAAATCAAAAAATAAATTGTAATTTCACTGTCTTAATTTCTACCTATCCTTCTTTACTATTTAATTTTTTTACGACGATTCTATTTCAATAAAATGACTACCCCAGTTTCAAAAACCCCAACCCTCTCTTTAAAGTCACTTTCAAACCTCACGAAACAAGTATATTCACCATACAAATTCAATGCATATACTACCGAATATAACCGTACACATATATCAAAAAATAAATTCCAATTTCGCTCTCCTAATTCCTACCTATTTTTCTGCATTATTTAATTTCTTTCAGTAACGATTCTATTTTAATAAAATATCTACTCAGTTCCAACAACTCTGAAGCCTCACGAAACAAGTATTAGATCGTCCCATAAGTTCTTGCCGGTTTTTACTTTTACTACTTAGAACTATATGTCGAATAAATCTTGAAATATTAAGAAAAATCGTAATCGTCCGTTTGTTATCCTATTTCATCCTATTTCGTTAGCAAACACGTTAATCATCGATATAGTTTATAAAATACAACGAAGAATGTAAATATCATCGCGAAAGAACTTATGGGACGACCTAATACATTCACCTATACTAACTCGATACAAGTTCGAAACGAAGGATACAGAATCCGTGAAAATATACGTGCGACGAAATATAATTAAAATATACCAGGCAGAAATGCTAATTACCAAACTTGAACGCAGAGGGAAAGAAGGAGCGAGGAGGGCGGCTTGTAAAACTGCCATCCGTCAGAAAACACCAACGACAAGCAAAATAGGGTTTAACCATGGAAAGTGCACGGGTCCTGGAACGACCAGAGCACTGTCTCGCAACGCGAGCAAGTTGGCCATTGTCTAGAGACAAAAGGTTCCGCGTAAGTCGTAACTTCGCCGGTGCTCGACCAACTTTCGGCTGGGACATGTTTCTCGTTTGCTCTGTCTCTCTCTCTCCGTCCACCTCCACTTTACACAATTTTTACCCCAATCTTGTTTTCCCGCTGCTGGATAAACCTCATCGCGATTCACTGTAACGAGCGCTGTTATCTACCGTAAAACATGTTGAACGTGTTGCATAAACGTTCAAAAAACCGCGCGCCGCAGGAGGCTAAGAGGTTCCGCAACCACATTCACCTATTTTCTACCTGCATCGCTTTGTCCCACTAATATTTGCTTCGTTTGCCTTTGGTGAACAGCCGTTTGTACATTTCAAATTTACCGCAGGTGAAAATTGAGGATAGAAATGTTAGCGGATTAATGTATTGTTTTTTAAATCGACTGTAATGTTTTTCAGGAAGTACGAAGAATTGATGTAAATTTTCGAAATTCTTTTGCATGGTATTCTGAAATATCTTTCGGAGAGAATGTCAATATTTACATTTCAAATTTGCCGCAGGTGAAAATTGAGGATAGAAATGTTAGCAGATTAATGTATTGTTTTTTAAATCGACTGTAACGTTTTGCAGGAAGTACCAAGAATTGATGTAAATTTTCGAAATTCTTTTGCAGGGTATTGTGAAATATCTTTCAGAGAGAATGTCGATATTAAAGTTTCGTGAAATTGTATCAGGGTATGTTAGAATTATAAATTTTAAATAAATTTTCAGGGAATAGTGAAACTAGGAATTTTGTATCGTTTTCTAGGAGACGCTAAAATTATAGGACTTGGAAAATTCTTTAGAAAATACACAAAAATTACCAAAAAGAACTTTCTGAGTTTAGTGAATCTACGATTTTTTAATTCTTTTTCCTACAAACCTGGAATTATGAATTTTGTAAAATTTTCCGAGGTACAAAAATTCTTCGAACTTCAAAGTGTATTTGAAATTTCTATGTAATACTGAAGTCTGCTACGAAATTTGCAGAAACATCAGAAGGTTTTCAAAACCATCCATTTAATAATTAAATCTTCGTTGAAAAAAATAGGACCTTCTGAATTCTCAAAATTCAAAACTTCCTCATGCTTCAAAAGGACACTGGAAAATTTCATTTAATAATTCAGTTCTCTTTAAAAAAATAGAATCATCGAAATTTCCAAATCTCAAAACTTCTTCAAGCTTCAAAAGACTGTAAAAAAATTTTAATTTAACAATTAAGTCTTCTTTTAAAAAATAGAATCTTCTAAATACGTAAAAGCTTTCCAAAATTACCAGAAATTTCAATGTAACAATTAAGTCTTCTTTCAAGAAATAGAACCATCCATATTTCCAAAACTCAAAATTTCTTTAAGCTTCAAAAGGCTAACGAAACCTTGGATTTAACAATTGGTTCAGCATTTAAAAAATAGAATCTTCCAACTCCCGAAACCTCACAACTTCTCCAACATTCAAAAAGCTACCAAAAATTTGAATTTATCAATAAAACCTCCCAAAAAATTCACCTTCCAAATTTCCAAAACTCAAAACTTCTTTAAGCTTTAAAAGGCACCCAGAAATTTCCACTTACCAATTACTTCATCCTTCAAAAACTAGAATCTTCCAATTCTCGAAACCTCATAACTTCTCCAACTTTCAAAAAGCTACCAAAAATTACAATTTCTCAATAAAACCTCCAAAAAATTCCTTCCAAATTCCCAAAAACTCAAAACCTCTCCAATCACCCCAACCCTATGAAAGACCCACCTCTACCCAACTCACCACCTTCACCCCTTTCATCTCCTTACATCCTGAAAATCAAACCGCATCTTTCTCATCGTCAGAACCGTCTGAAACGCATCTCGGCGAATGGCATCAGCGCGCACGCATGCAATCATCGAACCAATACCCGTATAATCGCGAGAGGGCTAATTGATGTCCAGTTAACCAGCCAGTTCCATTGTACCAGAATAGCAGCGGAGGATCGATTCGGATTGTAGAGAGGGGTTGTGCCGGGGTGAAAAGAACGGGGATGCGCGATCGATGAGCGATAAAAGGAGCCGGTTTAATCGAGGGTCCAGGGCTTGGTGGAGCATCAGCGTCGTCTCTGTCCGCTAATTTTACATAATTTTCAAGGCGAACCGAATGGGCGTATTGTTCGCGATCGGGAGGAGAAGTGGCGTTGGCCACGGGCCTAATTACCTCGTCGATCCGTGGAACACGCATGCATCACGGACTACGGATTGTTTTTGCACCCGTGTAATTATAGACCAAGCGACTAGCCGAAACCGGCGTCGCGACGAGATCCTCGATCGATTCAACCTGCGTCTCTCTCGCCTCTTAGGCTCTCGGTTCTATCTAGGAGGACGCCAAGGAACGTAATGGCCACCAACTGTGTAATAGGTCTCCTCCGGGATGATCAGCGAAATAGGGTACGCTTGTTTTCCTCGCTGGATGAAACAGAGACACGTAGGTAGACGTAGATCCAGAGGGCTGATCGTGGATGTGACGTAATTGTCGAGCAACAGAAGGTACATTCCGCGAAACAATTAACGAGCAAAGAGAAAGGTTGACTGGAGTATTCTATGATACTCCGTTTCAATGGCTATCGAGCATTTCTTTCCGCCATTTTTACCGTTCTCCGCTTTGTACCTGCCATCGCTCGCCTTTCGGGTCACGTAATAATTATATTACTCCTGTTGCTGCATCGAATACGTATCTATCCTTATTACTGACCAGAGCTAACTGCACGGATCAAGAAACAGACCAGAGATACGATGATGTAACACGATTATATCAGTGTCCTGTTAACATCTCACCTTAGGACGACGTTTGAGACACGTCCCGTGACAATCGAGACAAACTTAATCGCCATGTCTCTCACACGAGATGTAGTATATCGTTTGAGTTATACGAGATAAATAGTTATTGAGCTTTTTCTTCAAAAATTTTATAATAAAAACCGTTTGTTTGCGATGGACCTCGCTGTGGAACGAAACGACGTGTCGAAAATAGAAAAATAAACACAAATGAAGTCTTTAATATTCGGGACCAATTTTTTTGAAAAAAGAGAGGAGAAAGAAGAATCTAACCATCGCAATACCGCTTGCAATTCTTTGCGAAGAGAGCTAAACGCTTGCAATTCTTCTCGAAGAAATTTAAGCTAAATGATAGTATTTGTTTTAATTTTTGACAGTAACTATTTTGATAGTCACTTTTGTGTATAGGTGATGACTCATGATAGGTGGCTATAGTCACATAGCAGTGAAAGAGTTAAGCGTTGTTTTTCTTTAAAAATGTGTTTAAGAAGAGTATTAACCCTTTAGTTACAATGGGCCTCGTTGCGGAATAAAACACCGTGTCATAGGTAGAAAAACGAACACAAACGAAGTCTTTAGCACCAATTTTTTTTTTTTAAAGAAAGAAGAAAGAAGAAACCAGTTATCGCAATCCGCTTGCAATCCTTTGCGAAGAGAGATAAATGCTTGCAATTCTTTTCGAAGAAATTTAAGCTAAATGATAGTACTTGATTTAATTTTTGATAGCAACTATTTTGATAGTCACTCTTGTGTATAGGTGATGTTATAATGGCAAAAAAGTTAAGCGTTGTTTTTCTTTAAAAATGTGCTTAAGAAGAGTATTAATCCTTTCGCTATGATGGGCCTCGCTGTGGAACAAAACGGCATGTCGAAAGTAGAAAAACAAACGCAAATAAAGTCTTTAGCACTCGGTGCCAATTTTTTTGAAAAAAGAAAGAAGAAAGAAGAAGCCAGTCACCGCAATCCGCTTGCAATCCTTTGCGAAGGCAGCTAAACGTTTGCAATTCTTTTTAAAGAAATCTAAGCTAAACGATAGTACTTGTTTTAATTTTTGATAGCAACTATTTTGATAGTCCGTGACTATAGTTACCCTTTGTGTATACATGGTGTCTCGTGACAGAAGACTATAGTCACACAGTAGCGAAAGAGATAAACGTAGATTAGGGTACCGATCGTTCTAGTAATATCAAAAATACTGATTTAACTCTTTGCGAATGAGGAACGAAACAAAACAATTAAAAATAACGAACTGAGAGAAATTTTCTGCATTAAAAGACACGTGCAACATTGATAACAATAGTAAAATTATTTTTCGCTATATTCCAAGCAGCTTAAAGTATGACATTCGTCTCCAAACGGTTAACCCTTTGCACTCGAAGACATTTTCACAATAAAGAAGCTTTTCTTATGTTTCTATAAGCTCGGTGATACCCCATATGTGAAAATATGCAAAGAAAATTATACGTTTGCCTTTGGAATGAACGGAAGTATTTTATTTCGATATTTCATGTGTAGTTATTTTTAATATAGCGTAGAAAACCAAAGGTGGGTTTTCTTTCGCTTTGGTTTATAGGAAGAATCGAAGATACAACGAGAATAGTTAAAGGAACTAATAGAACTCACGAAATTTCACTCTTTAACGAGTGGGAAGCAAAAAACGCTTCTTCGAATTTGACCATGATATTCTCGGATCTCTCAAATCTCTCTAGTCTCTCAAATCTCACAAAAGTCTCTGCATATACCGTCGAAGGTCTCTCTTTTAAAGCTTTCGTCGATTCGCGCTTCGTTCCCCTGTAAAACCCACGAAACTCAACGTTTGATTTCGAAAAAAACAACATTTGTCTATCGGTAACTTTGATGTTATCCTGTAATCCTACTTTCCTAAAATTAAGCTTCCTACAATAGTTATTATCGCTTAATCGAATTCAAACTATGGCATTAAATCGAATGGTGATTGAGAGTCACCTCTCGAGTGCAAAGGGTTAACCCCTTCCCGTGCAATTTAGCTCGACGAAACTCGGGCCCAAGCGATAGGCATCGACGCGCGCTAAACAGACCAGACTAATGCTTGTAAACAATCGCAATACGAACAGAAATGTAGATGCCTTCGATACCTGTGTTATAATCAATTTTAAGCGATACTGCTGTTACGGAAGTAAACTCTAATTCTTTTACTTTTATAAATTTTATAGATATTATAAATTCATTATATTAGGTACATAACAGTGTAGTATATATTAGTCGTATATATATTATTGTAGAAAATATACGACAGTTTCAAAATTTCATTGCACGAATAAACAATGCGTGAAGAAGCGTCTTCAGATGTAGTTTGGTCCTCTCGGAAATGTATTGATACTACGCCTAAAAGTGAATAGCATATTATTTAAAAAAAATTTAATCATAAAACTGAATGAATATCTAAAAAAGAGAGGTACCGATAGGAACTAACATTCAGTCAAGATCGTAACGGGTAAAAAATCAGTCCGCGAGCTCGGCTTGTTATGTTTACGTTTGGTCCAAGTATCTAATCGCGAGTCTGACTCGCGATATTCATGTTTGGCCCATGTATCTGTTTAAAATCTTCAGACTGGTTAAAGTACGGGAAGGGGTTAACAGAAATCTCGAAGAAGCGACAGTGACTTTCTGAATTTAAGTCGCAAGACAAGAAGATAGCATTGTCAGGTTTCCAGGTTAGCGGGATATATGGCACCTCTCGTGAGTGAAAAGTTGGCTACCAAGAAGGATGCGAGACTTGACTGATCATCGGTATAATTGGCCTACCTTTCCCGAGATCACCATGCAAGCCCGACAACACGTATTTTCGTTATTGGCTGAAGGACCGGCAGCCGGATGGACAAAGATCAGGTGCAACGCAGGCAGAGTGATAAAAGCTATTGAGATAGATTTAGACCAAGAATGTCCGTCGCTAATCCCGGACGAAATTGCCGATGACATAACCTGTCTCGCTTCTTCTAATCCGCGCGGTCTGCCAGGAATTTAGAAAGGATTTAGAGAGGATCGTCGAGCTTCCAGTTTTACGCATCGCGTCTGGACAACGTTCGATTCGAGATGAGAGACTAGTAAGAGACATTTATCTGCTGGATGAAACCTGTTCGAGATTTGCGAACGAAGTACAGGTAAACCTCGTGTAACACGGTCAAAATGACTGGTTTTGTAATTTCAATTGAAAATTCCTACTGCGTGTAACATTTTCTTTTCGAAATGATATTACGACTTTTGCAGCCGTAACTAAAGAATCAGTTTTATGAATTTTATATTATTTTATATGTATTCGTAACAAATATACTTTTTGTTATTGACACTTATACCAGTACCAGTGAAAATGACTGGCGCATGTTTCTATGCGATGAAATGAGATAGGGGCAGCTACAACAATTGATAAGTGCTGCAATGTTTTGCTATGTTTTTTTTTCGGGCTCTAGTTCAACAGTTTGGAACAAATTTATTGAAAATAGCTACAATTGCTTCAAATCTGGAGCTTATGTTACGGTGGATGAGTAACTCCTTGCAATGAAAAATCTACATATGTAAAAATTGTGGGCGATGAACTACAAACAATTAAGCGTTTGATTAATTGATATTGTCTATAAATCTATTTTTGTATTACAATTAATATTATTCAACTTTTTTTGTCATTTTTGAGAAGTAAATAGAGACTGGAAACACCACTAAGCACTTTTTCTAAAGACCAGCCATTCTGACTGGTCTTGGTATAAATAGATATATTTAAATAGCCGATAAATCTAGTGTTAACCCTTTGCACTCGAGAGGCGACTGTCAGTCACCATTCCTTTTAATGCCATAACTCAAACGCGAATAATTGGTAATAACTATATTAAAAACAAGTACACGCGAAATATCGAAATAAAATAATTCCACTCATTCCAAATGCAAACGTATAATTTTCTTTGCATATTTTGACACAAAAGGTATCACCGAGCTTATAGAATCACGAGAAAAGTTTCTTCATTGCGAAAAAGTCTTCGAGTGCAAAGGGTTAAACCTTATGCTTTGGCTTCTTTCATACAAAAATAAATGCGTTAAACGTCATTAAACACTTTAATTTATTTGTCGTCAATAATATTTCATAATATGTAACGCATAATAAGAAATTCATGACAGGTAAAATTAGTGTGACATTCAAGGTGTTAATTAAAATTTTATTCTACACTCAACTATTCCTATATACTCCTTATTTTTATATTTATTATATACTCCTTTCTATTGTACAACTTTATCTTTGCTTTTATGCTTTTATAATTTATTTATCAGAGGCTGGGTTAGTTGGTTCGATTCTGTGAAACTAGTTTGACAGAGACATAAAAATTATGGCAGCGTGGGATAGGGGTATTGCAGCGTTATATAAGTACACATTTAATTAGTTACTACTTCATTAGCCGGTAAGTACTGACTGAGTAATTACTTGGCAACTTATGAAGTATGTAGAAGACGAAAACTTTCCATCCAGTGTTAATAAGTTACCACTCGCTAACCGTTCGATAATTATCCGGTAAAACTTGCATAGTTTCGAGGATCCAGTAGTCTCGTAATTTTTGAACATACTACACCGACGGGGAAAAAATTTCCCAACGTCGTGCCTCGAATATTCTATACTTCATTTACCCTGAGTTCTCCTCAACTTTCGTTTTATTTCATCAACTTTTCCTACGGAATTTTCTATCCCGCGAAACTTTATTTCCTCGCGAATTTATTTACTTCTGGGGATAACTTAAGTATTGAATTTTATAATCTAATTTTTGCATTCTCGTGAAATAAGAGCATAATCGTAACTGGTATAATAAGCCTAAACTTTCGTAATTCTAATATAATAATATAATAATTTTTTGTTCGAGGATACTGTGCAATTGCTATGTGATCTGCGATTTGTGTAATTTTATTTTCATCGATAATGATTGGAAGATATAATTGAATAAATTCACGGATATTTTTAATTCGATAAAATCAAATCAAATCGAATCACCGAAGAGCAGAGATTTCAATAAACCATCGTTTCCGCGAAAGAAAATTATTCTTCTCCAAAATTAAATATCGCAGAAACTCGAGGAATGAAAGTGAAAAAATGATGATTCGATAATAATCAACCCCTATTAATCTCTCCCCTTCAAAATAAAAAATAAAAAAATATATATATCACTAAATCATTAAAACCCAAAAATTTTGATAAACCACGGTTTCCAGGAAAGAAAATAATTTTTCTGTAAAATGAAAAACCGGAGAAACTCGAGGAATGGAAGTGAAAGAATGACGATTCGGAAGTAATCAACCCCCGTTAATTCGCGGCGCGCGATTCGCCAAGAGGGGTTTCGCGACGCGCCCTTTACAATCCGGCCGGTGAAATTTTGAAAAGCGAATCGCGCGAGTTCCGTAGGTCGCGTTTGGAGCGAGTAGGGCGAACGGGGTGAGAATTATCTCGCGCGTCGATTCCCGCGAATCGAACATTTCGACGGGAGGCTCATCCATTAGAACAAAAGCGTTTCCAGGTCATCGTCGACGTTTCTCGATGATTGCGAAGTCGAACGAAGGCGAAGTATAACCGGAGGAGGAAGGGTGGATATCGCGAATCGTTTCTGCCGCGTGTCCCTTTGATCCATCACGCGGTCCAATCCATTTATCAGCGAAATGAAAGCTACCGGTTTGAGTCGAAAATGTCTGACGTGATCTTGCCTGGATCTCTCGATTGTACGGCTACGTTTTCTTTTTTTTTTTTTTCACCGCTTTCCCGGTTTTCGTCGTGGCAGTGGATTGAGAGGAAACGAGGCTGAGGATCGACGAAGTTATTTTTGTTTCACGTTTTTCTTTTTTCTGTTCTTCGTTGTGCGAGTGGATGCAGAGGAAATGACGACGATGATTGCAGAAATTGCGTTTCTGCAGAAAGGCAGAACTTTATGCGTTTCTCTCTTTTGTCGCGAGGGAGGATCGAGGGAAAATGTATAGAAATTATCTTTGAAAATTCGAGTTTTACACTATTCTCTTTTTTTTCTTTTTTTTTTCTTTGGTTTCAAACGCGATGGTGTAAATTAGAGAAATTATTTTAGAAAGATTAAAATTTTTCACGATTCTCTCTTTTTTTTCTTTCCTTTCTTTGGTTTTCGACGCGACGGTGGAAATTAGAGAAATTATTTTAGAAAGATTAGAATTTTATGCGATTCTCTCTTTTTTTTCTTTCCTTTCTTTGCTTTTCGACGCGACGGTGTAAATTAGAGAAATTATTCTTGAAAATTCGAATTTTACACGATTCCCTCTTTTTATTTCTTTCCTTTCTTTGGTTTTCGACACGAAGGGGTAAATTAGAGAAATTATTTTTGAAAGATCAGAATTTTATGTGAATT
>NIJG01000104.1:286970-305659 GCA_002201625.1 Euglossa dilemma
TACCCAAAATCATTCAAAAAAGTACCAAAAAGCCCCTAGATTCACGTCACGAATCAAACTCTACTAAAAATAAAAAAGGCGACTAAATTTTTCTCAAATTTATCCTTAAATAACAACTATAAAAATCGTACTACCCAATTAAAAGTCCACCAAACAACAAATCCAATAGCAGCACAGATCCCCTGAAAGCCAGGAAGAATCCCCTAGACTGCTCACGATTCGCGTCACGAATCGAAGACCGACGAACCGTTCTTCCCATCTTATTTCATAGAGCAAACGAATTATTTCAACCAAACTCCGCGTTTCCTCCCCGATTCATCTTCGTTTCCCCATAAAAGCTCGCTGGAAGTCGCGTGGCCGTGGATGGTCCTTTAAGATCCCCACTTCCGGCTGGCTGCCGCGGGTCTAGCATTGAAATATTGGCCGTGATCGGCACTCGCCAGCCGGATAACGAACGGGTCTCGAATGGATTATCGATCAGTCCATATTTCAGCGGCCGGTTAAATTGATAATGAAATCGCTGTCGGTTTACCGGGCCTTCCTCTCGTGCTGGCCAATGACGTTGCACAGTCATCCTCTGGCCTTCTATACCTATGTCGAATTTCCATTGTGACTCCAGGCCGCGAGCTCTTTCATTCGCAATGGAATTCTGTTAATCCCCGTTTCGATATTTTATCGAACGATTTTTCCCGGCGAATCTACAGCCCGTTCGCTATAATTCGGAAAATGCCGGACAGCCAGGTATTGCCGCAGTTAATTTCATACCGATCGACGCTTCCTGTCGCCTGATGGAAATGCAGATGACGCAACGTGTAATCGTCGAGGTCCACCGGACGAGTGGAATTTTGTACATCGATCGCTCGTAATGTTTGGAATACTTTATTATCTTATGTTTCGGAAATTTTTGTAGATTACGTAGTGATTTGTTGGAGAAATTAATTATCGCAGAGTTTGTTGCGTTATCATGGATAATTGCGGAGAGTAACTTTGTGTGTTTTAGTATTTTTGGATGGCATGTATAAATTGTTTGTTATTTTATTTATTAACCCTTTGCACTTCGAATTAAATTTCAATTTTGTTATTAATAGCTTCTAATGCTTTCAAATCTCCTATTTAAAATTTATTTCGATTAAAAAATAGGGAAATTTGAATGAATAAAGGAAAAAAAGAATTCAATCAAACGTCATATTTTAATATCTTGTGTTTCGGAAATTTTTATAGATTACGTAGAGATTTGATTGGAAAATTAATTATCGCAGAGTTTGTTGCGTTATCGTGGATAATTGCGGAGAGTAACTTTGTGTATTTTAATATTTTTGGATGGGATGTATAAATTGTTTGTTGTTTTATTTATTAACACTTTTACTCCGAATTATATTTCAATTTTGTTACTAGTAACTCTTAACGCTTTCAAATGTCTTATTTGATATTTATTTCGACTAAAAAATTCAATTAAATGTCATATTTTAATATCTTATGTTTCGGAAATTTTTATAGATTACGTAGTGATTTGCTGGGAAAATTAATTATCGCAGAGTTTGTTGCGTTATCGTGGACAATTGCGGAGAGTAACTTTGTGTATTTTAGTATTTTTGGGTGGCATGTATAAATTGCTTGTTGTTTTATTTATTAACACTATGCACTCCGAATTATGTTTCAATTTTGTTAGTAGTAATTCTTAACGCTTTTTAGTGTCTTACATAAAATTTATTTCGACTAAAAAATAGGGTAATTTTAATGAATAAAGAAAAAAACAATTTCAAATAAATGTCATATTTTAATATCTTATGTTTTTTAAATTTGTATAGATTACGTGGTGGTTTGTTGGGAAAATTAATTATCGTAGAGTTTGTTGTGTTATCGTGGATAATTGCGGAGAGTCACTTTGTGTATTTTAGTATTTTTGGTTGTTATTTATTAACAATTTGCACTCCGAATTATATTTCAATTTTGTTATTCGTAGCTCTTAACGCTTTTAGGTGTCTTATTTCTATATTAATTTATTTCGACTAAAAAATAGGGCAATTTGAATGAATAAAGGATGAAACAAATTTAATTAAATGTCAATTTTATTTACACCATCGTTGTATTATAATATTATTATAATAAGAGCGCAAAGGGTTATTGAGAAATACAAAGTTAAATTTGTTAATTTCTAATTGTTTATCTACATTGAAGTCCTACAAATCGTACTTAACTCATAAGTCGTACTTATTTCTGCAAGTATAGACTTTTAGAACTGAAAATTTCGTTGAATCTTGGCCAAACTAAGAAAAATGACTTCAAACGACTATAAATGACATGTAATAACGTCAAATGGCTCGAGAAACGACACTTAACAACATCGAATGATATAAAGCAATATCCAACCATATAAAATGACACAAAACGACTCTAAATATCATCCAATGACATCAAATGTCTCGAAAAATAATGTTCAGTAGTACCAAACTATATGGAATAACACTCAACACTATCCAATGACATTATACGAAATTAAACACGCTATCAAACGATTCCAAACAATATCCAATTATCCAAATGATATCGAATAATGCTACAAATCTAATAATTCGACATCTAACATCTAGCAAATAATATGAAACGATATTCAAGGATTTCAAATAATCTCGAACACGAACCAACAAGGAAGATACTGTATACGGAATTCCAGCATAACCACGTCTGTCGAAAAATTATGGTACTTGGTAACTAACGCGATTACGGATTGACTGACAGTGGGATTTGAATATCACCGCGCATAAATTAGCGTCTGCTGCCAGTGGCGACCGCACTGCTCGTCCAACAGTGAATTACTGGCAGAGATTTCACAGATCATTCGAAACAAGGCAACCTTGTCAGAGTATCATGCAGCAAATTAATCTTCCTGCGAAAAATAACCATTCCTGGTCGTTTAGAAGAACATCGAATTTTCTAACAATATTAATACTATCCTAAGACATCACAAGATAGTATATTAAATTTTGATACGCATTGGTGATTATTACATGATGATTTAATTATCAGAGAGAAGAGAGGTCCACTTGGGATGATAAAAATTTAATCAATCGGTAATCTCAAGAATTTTTAAATGTACCCTAAATCTAGAAACATTTGAAACTTATAATAACTGACTATTTAACATTAAAATAATATTATCAATCGGTTCCTCTTTAAATCGTCAAATAACAAAATTAGAAAAATAATTAATTACAAATAATATTCTCTTGAAAAAGTAGAAGCTTTAAAAAATAGGATAACAGGAGACATTGAGAGAACGACTATACGTATATCAGAAGAAAAATCTCGAATACGAATGATTAGGATGATAACGTTGAATGTTGAGTTTTTAATAAAAGTTTAAAAAACGATGACTTAGACCATGATAGATTTAGTGTTAACAACCTTGATAAATCCATCATGTTAACCACTGAGAATATTTCGAGTCATTCCGAAGAGAAATTAAAAAGATAATTAATTAGAAATAACATTTTCCCGATGCATCGTGTAATTTTATTAAATTTTACTCATTTCTGTGTATCTAAGACGAAAACCATCGAAAATTGCAGTACTATATCAAACACTCTCTCGATGCATCGTATAATTTTATTAAACTTGACTCATCCCTATATATCTAAGATAAAAACCATCGAAAATTGCAGTACTATATCAAACATTTTCTCGATGCATCGTGTAATTTTATTAAATTTTACTCGTTTCTGTGTATCTAAGACGAAAACCACCGAAAATTGCAGTATTACATCAAACATTCTCTCGATGCATTGTATAATTTTATTAAACTTGACTCATCCCTATATATCTAAGATAAAAACCATCGAAAATTGCAGTACTATATCAAACATTTTCTCGATGCATCGTGTAATTTTATTAAATTTTACTCGTTTCTGTGTATCTAAGACGAAAACCACCGAAAATTGCAGTATTACATCAAACATTCTCTCGATGCATTGTATAATTTTATTAAACTTGACTCATCCCTATATATCTAAGATAAAAACCATCGAAAATTGCAGTACTATATCAAACATTTTCTCGATGCATCGTGTAATTTTATTAAATTTTACTCGTTTCTGTGTATCTAAGACGAAAACCACCGAAAATTGCAGTATTACATCAAACATTCTCTCGATGCATTGTATAATTTTATTAAACTTGACTCATCCCTATATATCTAAGATAAAAACCATCGAAAATTGCAGTACTATATCAAACATTTTCTCGATGCATCGTGTAATTTTATTAAATTTTACTCGTTTCTGTGTATCTAAGACGAAAACCACCGAAAATTGCAGTATTACATCAAACATTCTCTCGATGCATTGTATAATTTTATTAAACTTGACTCATCCCTATATATCTAAGATAAAAACCATCGAAAATTGCAGTACTATATCAAACATTTTCTCGATGCATCGTGTAATTTTATTAAATTTTACTCGTTTCTGTGTATCTAAGACGAAAACCACCGAAAATTGCAGTATTACATCAAACATTCTCTCGATGCACCGTATAATTTTATTAAACTTGACTCATCCCTATATATCTACAATAAAAACCACCGAAAATTGCAGTAGTATATCGAACATTCTTCAACTGTATCAATTCTTCAACATCTTTACGTTTAAAACGAGTTAACAACCTCGTTAAGCCTATCAAGTCAGCCAGGCATACTCCGAGGAGAAAGCCAATTTTTCGTCCTAAGTATCACGCAGACTCGTTCATGTACGAGACGTAAATACCCGCGAAACTCGAGCCAGCTCGAAGTTCATAGTTCACGCGGAATCACGGGCCGAAGACGCGTAGTTGGAAAACTGAAATAAACACGAGGCGCGAGTTCCCAATCAGTCTTTGTGGAAGCCAGCGACTCGCGACTAAACTCGAATCTCCGAGGTGTGGTATAGCTGGCAAACAGCCCGGACTTATTAGATATACTCGCGCGAGGATGCCACGTAGGTGACATTCAAAAGAACCGACTCGGCGTAACATTTTTCAAGCCTTTGACAATCCCCGCGACGAGCATCTTGGAAACCAGGATTCGTCTCGACGTGGAAAACTGTACGTGGAAATTGAAAAAGCGTCTAGGAAATGGTGTGTCTTAAGATCCGAGTGATTAATCCATTTGCATCATTAAGCAGAATAATCAGCACCCAGTAATTGTTACTTACCTATTTTAAATTTATTTACTACTTTTACTATTATATAACTACTTGCAAAAATAAGTATTTATGTTATAACGTCGTATAAAATAATTTGATTTTAGTGTATGTATAATTTTTGAATTAAATATCAACAATAGTTTGTTTGTTACGCTTAATTTTCATCAAACGCTTGAAAACTGTCCTTGGTGCAAAGATGCAAATGGGTTAATGCGAACAATCCTTCGAATTAAATTAGTTAATCGAATGTAATTAATTAAGAGCGATGAATGTAATTTTTTTGGAAATAGGGAAGAGGAAGCTGAGAGATCGGAAAGTTTGATAGGAAATAGCTAATCTAGTGTTAGAGTTAAGAGTTTGATATTTTATTGATAGAGAACTTTGTATCAATTAGGATCATCGTTCCAATTTTCATTTCTCAAGTTTTGGAAATTTCCTGACCTTTTAACCCTTTGCATTTGGCGATTTTTTTATTAAAGAAAAATAGTAATATTTTTACCACAAAGTCGATGATATTTTTTATTATTGTACCGATAGAGTACTTTGTATCAATTAGAATTATCGTTCCAATTTTTATTTCTCCAATTTTGGAAATTTCCCAACCTTTTAACCCTTTGCATTCAGCAATTTTTTTTAAGAAAGAAAAATAGTAATATTTTTACCACAAATTTGACGATATTTTCTGTTATTGTACCGATAGAGTACGTTGTATCAATTAGGATCATCGTTCCAATTTTAATTTTTACAGTTTTGGAAATTTCCTGACCTTTTAACGCTTTGCATTTGGTGATTTTTTTATTAAAGAAAAATAGAAATCTTTTTGCTACAAAGTTGATGATATTTTCGGTTATTGTACCGATAAAATACTTTGTATGAACTAGGATCATTGTTCCAACTTTCATTTCTTATGATGTGGAAATTTTCCGACCTTTAAACCCTTTGAACTCGGTGATTTTTTGTCTCAAAGAAAAATAGTAATCTTTCTGCTATAAAATCGACGATATTTTTAAGACAGTATATAAGAAATCGTACAAAATTTCAGATGTAAAATTATTATTCCACGACATTCCATGCATCATTGGATAATTTTAAATTTCATGTATTAATTAACATCAGTGTTAGATTAGGTCTTCCACTTCAATTATACTTTATGTCACATTGTAATCATGTAACTCAGTTAATCAATCATCAAATATGTGTTCGATTGTTGTTAATATTGGAATATATCTTGAATTCATCTGGAATCGATCTAAAAACCTTCTGAATCGTCATTAAAGTTCATTGAAGCTCTATAACATTAGACTTGATAATTTACTTCGTATTACGCCATACCATAATCGAGGAATTCACTTTCTCAATTTCCAAAAGACTTTTGAATTATTAACAGAGGGATCCATATATGTGTAAACGTGATGCATTACCTTCTGCTCTAATGGCAGTCCATATTCGCATTGAAATCCATCTTAAAGGAACCCAAGAATCTTTTCAATCCTTAATACCCACTCGCTATTTGACATTGGACCTAAAAGTGTTCCACTATTTCCTGCCATAATGCCATTTTATGGTCGTATAATTTCCTCGCTCGATCTCCAGAAATCTTCTCTACTCTTATTAACATAGGAATCCACGAACACCTCGCACTACTCACTTTTCCGATTTTAATTTTAAAAATTCTTCGCACCCTGAATCCTCGTTAAATCTACCAATGCTTCATCATTCTCTAACCTCGTCAACACTTGGATTTAACAGATAGATTACTCCAATAAATTAATATTAACCCTTTGCGAACGAGAAACGAAGATAACATCATATACACCGAGTATATACTAAACAATTAAACAAAACAAATCCAGGAATATTTTCTGAATTAAAAAATATGTGCAACATCGATCTACTACATTCCAATCAACTTTCACTCTAAAACATAAAAAAATTTCCACGTATATTATAACATTCGACTCTAAAGAGTTAAACAGAGAATAATATCGTAATTGTTTTAAATTAAACTCATCGTTTTTTCTTTTTTGTAAAAAATAGGTGGTTCCATTTTTATTAATATAGGAACCCACGAATAACTAGTACTAATCACTTTTCCGATTTTAATTTTCAAAATTCTTCGAACCTCGAATCCTCTAACCTTGTCAACACCAGAATTTTACAGATAGATTGCTGGAATTATTTAATATTAACCCTTTGCGAACGAGAAACGTAGATAACATCATATACACCTAGTATATACTAAACAATTAAAAAAAAACAAATCGAGGAAAATTTTGTGAATTAAAAAATATGTGCAACATCGATTTACTACATTTTAGTGTAGATCTTTCACTCTCAACTTTCATTCTAAAATATAAAAAAATTTCCACGTATTTTATGACATTTGTCCCTAAAAAGTTAAACAGAGATTAATCTTATAATTGTTTTTAAATTAAACTCATCGTGTTTTATGCTTTTTTTTTAAGAAAATAGGTGGTTCCTTTTAGCTCTAAATCTGACTGATGTCCATAAAAATATTTGTACAAAATTTAGCGTTAAAAAGCTCTCCAAGTGTCGTCTCACAGAAGCATGGAGCTCTAGAAACCTCGTACCTAACTCTCCGAGTCTCGTCTCAGAGCTGCAGAAGCCCGGAAGCTCTAAAAACCTTCTCTGACCAAACTCTCCGAGTCACCGAGAGATTTCGCTGCCTAAAATCACAGCTGACTTGAACGTGCTACACGTCCAAGGAACGTCATCTCCCACGTCTGATTCTCCTCGGAGAATTCTCGCTGGTGTGCACGGTCGATCAGGAACAGGCAGCAGCCTTCTCTCAGACAGAAGTCGCGACGAGACTTGCCACGGTAGCAGTTCGATGTTTCCAGCCGAGTAATTTTCAAAACAACGAATAAAGCCCGGCCGATAACGCTGCTGGCAGATATCAGCGGCATTCTCCCGCGACGAAGTGTGTTAAAATTGATTCCGCCGGGAGAGGAGAGGCTTGCAGAGAGACAGGGAACCGAGAGAGCCGGGTGATCCGATTTCGATACGATTTCTATTCCATCCGAGGAAAATCGGGATTCCACGACGTCACGGATTCCCCTTGTCGATCGTACTCTTCCGCTCGCGTATTTCTCGCGGCTTTATCCGTACCAACTTCCAGCGACAAACTTCATCCCTAAGTACCTGCAATTTTTTACACCCCTCCAGCACGTCCGGAGTGCCTGCCAGCCTGATTTTTCAGATATTTCATCGAGCTCGTTGGACCTATCCCCGGCGTGGCTCGTCGAGGATCCATCGCGATATCGGAAAGGTGTCATTTTACGTGGTACATTTAGAATACGTGTTCTCGAATGGTAATTAAGGCTATGGTAAGAATTTTTTTGATTGTTCGTTTATACTGGAAACACGGTTCAACTCGATTCTGGGAATAAACTGTACACTTTATTGCTATTGGTATCGAGAGGTGACGTGAATTTTGAGATTTCGAAGATTCGAGGTGGAAAATTTAGCGAGAAAGATAAGAAATTAACGAGGAAGGGAAAAAGGAATTCGAAATTCTGAGAATAATATTTGCGCAGAGTGTTTCTGTTGAGATTTGTTGAGAATTATATTTGTTCGTGTTGAACGCAAATAAGTAACAAGGCTTGGAAAGTCAGAGAATATTAAAGAGATAAATTCTGAGCTTTTGAAGTTTCGAGATGGAAATTAATTAAGAAAAGTAAGGAATTAATGGGGGAAACAAGCAAAGAGTGCTTAAAGGACCGCGTAGTTTTAAATTTTGAGAATAATACGTTTGTTACACAAATAAGTACCAGGGAATTTGAAAGTTCACAAAATGTCGAAGAGATGACACAAAAATTCTGAGCTTGTGAAGTTTCTAGGTGGAAAGTTAATTAAGAAAAGTAAAGAATTAACGAGGAATCAAGCAGATTATTTAAAGTACCGTGTAATCCTAAATTTTGAGATTAATACGTATATTAGATCAGATTGCACACAAATAAGTACAAGGGCTTGAAAATTCAGAGAATGTTAAAGAGATGACATAAATTCCGAGATTTTGAAAGTTTCAAAATAGAAAATTAATTGAGAAAAGTAAGGAATTAACGGGAAAACAAGCAAGGATTGCTCAAAGCACGGTAGAATCCTAAATTTTGAGATTAATACATATATTAGATCAGATTGAACACAAATAAGGACCAGGGAATTTGAAAGTTCACAGAATGTTGAAGAGATGACACATAAATTCCAAACTTTCGAAGTTTCGAGATGGAAAATTAGTTAAAAGAAGTAAGGAATAAATGGGGAAAACAGCAAATATTGCACAAAGGACCGTGTAATCCTAAATTTTGAGAATAATATGTATATTAGTTCAAATTGAAAACAAATAAGTACCAGGACTTAAAAACACACAAAATGTTAAAGTGATGACACATAAATGCCGAGTATTCGAAATTTCGAGATGGAAAATTAATTAAGAAAAGTAAGGAATTAACGGGGAAACAAGCAAAGATTGCTCAAAGGACCGTGTAATCCTAAATAACACAAATAAACATGTAACACAAATAAGTACCAAAGGTTTGAAAGCTCGCAGAATATTTAAAAGGTGACACCTAAAATACGAGTTTCCAAAGATTCGAGATAGAAAATTAATTAAGTAAAATAAAGAATTCTGAAAACCGAGTAGAAGCCCGCAACTTCGTCATCCCACGAGCCTCCGGAAGCACCGGCAAACAAATATTAACCTACGAATGACTAGGAGGAAATCTCGCGAGAGTGAGCGGAGGAATCCCTCGGAGAACTCGGCTGGAACCGGAAAGAACCGCACCCCGTCACAAGGGTAGCTGAAACCTGCACCGTCCAAAGAATCGTGCACAACAAATATTAACCGAACCTACAGCGCGACTACAAAATCTTGCGAGAGTTTAGCCAAAGAATCCCGGAGAGAATTCGCTGGTAGCCGGGCGGAATTCGAAAAGAGCCACACCCCGTCTCAAACGTGCTCACCTCTGGCTCGGAACCCCTAACAACCTCGCGGAAGCCCGCCCAATTAGAGGCTCGGAGAGAAAAGCCGGGGGAAAAATGCCGAAAAACCTCGGGTTTTTCTGAAACAGATCCCCCCGGTACCCTTGGCCGAGGAACCATCTCGCGTGGAGTTCACCTTTGCCGAGGAGAACCGGACCGCTTTCACGACTCCTTCTGTATACCATGTGCACGCAAAGATACACCACACGTGGCAGACAGGGCTTTCTTTCCCTCTGGACGAACAAACGAGCGCGGAGGGCCGAGTCAGATAGCGGAATTACGCCCCTGGCACTAACGATGCCTCTTTTGACAGACACCTAGCCCTGTCCCTCTCCCGTTCATTCACCGGTCCTCCGCTAAATACTCCTACCAACGCCAGTGTCTAACTGGAACAAAAGTTTCCACGCACACCGTCAACCGCCACCGTCGAGATAACGTGCAAGTCCGGCTGCGCAGCCTGGAATAAGGGGGTGCGACGGGGTGCAGGGGTTTCTTAAGAGACGAGCAGACTGGACCGACTATGGCCGCACCACCGTGCATGTGTGTTCGCTGAAACACTTGCCCATGCGACTCGGATGAATAAAGACAGATGCAGGTTGAAGGAGAGGGAGCAGCGGGTTTCTTGGTGATCGAACGTGTCGAATTTGAATTTATTATAGAAGAACGGGATAAGTTTAGTTGTTTATTTTAACGAATTTTTTTTAATGGATTTGGATAGAAGGGATTCATAGTGTTTCGAGTCTAGTAACTAGTTCAGCTATTTTAGTAGGTTTGGGAAATTTTGTATAAACGCTATTTAGGATTGGTAGAACAGGATGAGTTTTTCATAGTTGAGTCTAAAAGCTGCTTTGATTTGAAACATTTGTCGCTGCAACTCGATGCATAAAGACAGATGCAGGTTGAAGGAGAGGGAGCAACGGGTTTCTTGGTGATCGAACGTGCCGAATTTGAATTTATTATAGATGAACGAGACGGGTTTCTTAGCTTATTTTAACAATTTTTTTTTTATGGATTTGGATAGAAGGGATTCATAGTGTTTCGGGTCTAGTAACTAGTTCAGCTATTTTAGTAGGTTTGGGGAATTTTGTATAAACGCTATTTAGGATTGGTAGAACAGGATGAGTTTTTCATGTTTAGGTCTAAATACTGCTTCGATTAGAAACACTTGCAGTTGCGACTTGATGCATAAAGACAGATGCAGGTTGAAAGAGAGGGAGCAGCGGGTTTCTTGGTGATCGAATGTGTCGAATATGAATTTATTATAGAAAAACGGGATAAGTGTAGTTGTTTATTTTAACGAATTTTTTTTTATGAATTTGGGTAGGAAGGATTCATAGTGCGTCGGGTGTAATAACTATTTTAGATATTTTATTAGGTTTGAAAGAGAAAGAGAGAGTCGCAGTGTCGAATTTGGATTTATTCGGAGAATGGTTTCCTAGCTTATTTTAACGAATTGTTTTTATGAATTTGGATAGTACGGATGGATAGTGCTTCGAGTCTAGTAACTAGTTTAGTTATTTTACTAGGTTCATGGAATTGTGTATACACGCTATTTGGAATTGGTAGAACAGGATGAATTTTTCGTGCAACTCGATGCATAAAGACAGATGCAGTTTGAAAGCACAGAGCGGGAGTCGCAGTGTCGAATTTGGATTTATAGGAAGAATAGATTCCTAGCTTGTTTTAACGAATTTTTTTACGAATTTGGATAGTACGAACTGATACTGCTTCGGATCTAGTAAATAGTTTAGTGATTTAACTAGTTTTAGTGAATTCAGTACAAACGCTATTTGAATTGAAAAGCCAAGCTAAAAGCTGCTCCGATTATTTTTATTGTCTTAATAGATGATATAAAGGTACTGTATAAGGGTTGTGTCTAGGGGATAATGCGAGTTTGATGGAATATGATGAATTTAGAATGTTATTAAGTCGGTTTAGTAGAAAATTTAGAACAAGCCGACAGACTTAATCTTGAAATTGTTTGAAATTGTTTCTACAGCAGTATTATACACAAGGATACCGATTAGGGGATGATGTATGAATCATAACCAACAAAACTTGTTTTAATTTGTTAAATTTAGCCAGTGATTGAAGAAAAGGATATACTTAACAAGCAAAACGAAACCCCTTTCAAAATTTACTTAAAAATTGTTCATTCATTCTTATTTCTTTTGCTCATTTGACTTTTCGTAAATTCTTATATCATTTGATTATTCAATTCCTCGCTTTTCACTTTTCTCCTAGCTTATTTTCTTATAGCGAAAAATTCTTTACCTACTGGTAATTATATTTATGATGAGAATAGGTAGGTACACAAGACCGGTGTTAAATAACTTAAATTATGTTTAGTATTAAATAACAGTAATGAGACAGTTAATAATAACATATTGAAGAACCGATGAATCATATACAATAAACCCGTGGTCGATGTTTAATTTAATTTACATAAGTGTCGTTAATATTCTATATCGTATGAACGAAACAAAACAACAATCAATTAACGAAAAATAAAATTCTTTCGCCAAGCGAAATGAAAATGATCAAATTCCTGCTTCACCAGGACCAAAATAAATCTCTCGCTTATTTATCATACCCTTAATTGCAACCCTTGGCGAAGAATTCATTTTTCTTCCTGCCGGTATCCTTCCTGTAAAATATAACACTCCACCTCCCCATTCCCATGTAAAAAGACCATAAGAAAAGATGGCGACTTCAGCGTGAACAGTACCGGATTACCCCTTCAGTGCTTTATTAATTTCCAACCCCGTCTCGGCGCGTGATGTCTGTTTAACGCTCGTTCAAATTTGCATTTAACGAAAAAAAGCCGCGATGGTACGTATCCGCGCTTAAATTTCTCGCAGTTAATTACGAAATAAAAACTTCTTGTTCCCCCGGCTTTCTCTCTCTGTCTCTCACGGTTTCCGCTCGCGAACGCTCCTCTCAGCTTTCATTTTCCTCTCGGCTATCGATCCCGAGCCGCGAGCTTTATCATCGGGATATATCTGTAACGGAATTTCGCAGCGGTGGAAATTAACCGTGGCAATATTTGCCGGCTAATTTAGAAGTTTCTGACTCTTGTATCGTTGCAGTTAATTAAAGGATCCGCGATACCCCATTCATTATCTTGAAGCTTATGCAGTGGCTGGGACTACAATGGGCACCTGTGTCAATAAACATTTATAAATACCGCGTAAGCAAGAGGAACGCCTGCTGCGTGCGCTGTAACGAGCGGTGTTTTCTTAGCAAACAAGGAACGTTCGCGGGCCCGGGGTTTTATTGAAAAATTTCCACGACAGCCGCGTGTCACGGCAGCGCCGCAAATCTGCCGCGAGCTCCATTAATTAGGAAATTAAATTTCCACGCCCCTTTAAACCTTTTGTCCCGCGTTTTCCGTTTCCCATCCCGCTCCGCGAGCGTCTTCTCTTTCCTCGCGGAGATTAAACCGCCGCGTTAAAAAAATGTTAAAGGTAAATATCCCTGTTGCAATGTTTATCCACCACGTTGACGCTGAAGCACCGCCTGGCTCTGGTCGAATAATAAATTTAGAATTTTAGGCCGGTATTATGATATTTTTATTGCCGTTTCAGAGTACAGGGTTAGGTTTGGGTGAAAAGGTTAAAACGGTAGTGAATTGAATAATAAATTTGTAATTTTAAGGAGGTATTATAGTAGTTTTATTGCCGCTTTAAGGATACAGGGTGATTCGGGGTGAAAGGATTGAAATCGTAGTCGATCGCGATTTGTTACAGAATAAATTTGTAACCGTTCGAGATAGGAATTATTAGAAAAGGTAAATTTCATTTTAATATTATATCAGAAACTAAATGTTGGATTCTTTGACGCTAGAAGTAAAGCGTTCTAAATTTTCCTAACAGTGAATGGGTTAAGTTACGAAAAATTCACTCGTATTTTTAAAAATAATAGTTACCCAATAAAAGCTGTTATAAAATCCCCGAAATATGCAAAGGGTTAATGTATTCGCGGCAGCATAAAAATTCCCAAACTTTTTAATGAAAATTACTGAATGCATATTCGCGTATGCACCCTTCCCAAAAATCAAATTCTAAATTTTCCTGGCAGTGAATGGGTTACGATACGAAAATGAGCACACCTTAAAAAATTGTCCACTTCTATAACAAAAATCTACACTATACAAAATGAAATTCCTCGCATTTAAAAAAATAATAGTTACTTAATAACAGCTGTTGCAAAATCCTCGAAATATGCAAAGGGTTAATGTATTTATGGACGCTTAAAAATTCCCAAACTTTTTAATGAAAATTACCGAATGCATATTCGCGCATGCTCCCTTCCCAAAACTCAAAACGTTCTAAATTTTCCTGGGACTCAATGGATTAATATATGAAAATCAACACACCTTGAAAAATTGTCCACTTCTATAACAAAAATCTATATTACATAAAATAAAATTCCCTCACATTTAAAAAAATATAATTACCTAATAATAACAGCTGTTGCAAAATCTTCCAAAATATGCGAAGAATTAGCGTATTTATGGGAGCATAAAAATTCCGAAACTTTTTAATGAAAATTACCAAATGCATATTCGCCCTTGCTCAAAAATATAGCCACCCTCGAAAGCTTGCGTTCTCCCTGGCAGGCCACCTCAAGAACCACGCGGACGTTGGATTAAAAATTCTCCACCCCTTGCACCCCCGTCGCCGATGTAACGTCGCGCTCCGAATGTTTCACCCGATCAAACATCCGGAATATCTATCAGCGCGTTCCAACTTCGACTCGGACATTCCCATGAATATGGATCGTAGGTACTGAACACACACGTACACAATGGCGGCGACGGTGGTGAGATAGGGCAAAAACTTCGGTCAATTAAATTGGCCTTCGCGTCGCCATAGTACAAATTCGCTGCGACGGTCCGCTTTAATATTTGAAAAAAACTCCGGCGCGCCCTTCTTCGGCCATTTCCGGCAACGCTCGATGCAATATGCATCGCGGAGACCTGAAACAACGCCACTCGTATCGAACGGATCGCAACCCCTTGGACCAACCTGTGTTATGAGAACGGGAATATATGGAGAGACACGCGTGCATAAACCTGGCCACGCGAATATGCGAGATTTATGAATGGGAGAAAGGTAAGGGAGGTTTGGTTGCATGGGGATGAGTTACAAGGAAGGATTTGTTTGATGGTGAATTTTCGGTGGAACTCGAATTTTATTGGGGTAGTAGATATTGAGGGCTTGTAAAGAGCGACTGGAATTGGACAATAATGTCTAACACCTTTTTCAGTGAGTTATATACGAGGAATATTTATATAAATGTGTTTAAATAATACACTATTCGAATTGATAAATTATTTTAACCCTTTGTTATTCTTTGAGGAGTTTGATTCGTGATGAAAATTTTGGCTAAAACTAAATATTTTTCCTCGAGTAATATACAAGTAAATGTGTTTAAATAATACACTATTCGAATTCATGAATTATTTCAACCCTTTGTTATACTTTGATGAGTTTGACTCGTGATGAAAATTTTGGCTAAAATTAAATATTTTTCCTCGAGTAATATACAAGTAAATGTGTTTAAATAATACACTATTCGAATTGATAAATTATTTTAACCCTTTGTTATTCTTTGAGGAGTTTGATTCGTGATGAAAATTTTGGCTAAAACTAAATATTTTTCCTCGAGTAATATACAAGTAAATGTGTTTAAATAATACACTATTCGAATTGATAAATTATTTTAACCTTTGTTATTCTTTGACGAGTCTGACTCATGATGAGAATTTGTACTAAATATAAATATTACGAGTCTGACTCGTGATAAAAATTTGGGCCAAAATCAAATATTTTTCCTCGAGTAATATACAAGTAAATATATCTGTAGTCTGATGAATATCACGAATCTAACTCGTAATTAATTAAGCGCGAATTACAGATTATTTATTTTTTGTTGTATTCGACGAAAATTTGTGAGATATGTTAGTTATGCAAACAAATTGTATTACTGTTCATATCATGTTTCAAGTTCCCATATATTGGTTTCTTTACTATCTATCTTTGATTATCGCTTGGGCCAGGATTCTTCCGAGTCAAATGATTAATAATAAGTGACAAGGAGTTAATAATAACGTATATTTCGGTGTTCGCCCTTTGATAGTGTGGAGACCTGTTCACTCTGGAACTGTTTCACGGAGAACTGTTTCACTCTGGTACTCTAGACGTCTTTTTAAATGTCATTCAATAGTATATTTTATATTTATATTAGAAGTTGCACGATTATAGACAAATGAGTTTCACTCGTTCAATATCATTCACACTCGCAAGTAAAATCAACGGTCTCAAACATCAATTTTATTTGCGTGTGCGGCGAAGATATTCAACGATGATGACGAATAAATTGTTTATCCGAGAGATGGAAATTAGCGAGAAATTATTTCTTTCTAGAAAGATGATAATTCTTGCTTATATTCCGGTTTTGAAAAAAATTTGACAAGGAAATATCGCGAAATTGTCTATCATTCCGAGCAATTCACGCGTAGAAAGAATCCATTTCCACGCCGTTACAAAAACCGAAACAATCAACTCACAAAAAAAACCAATTTCGCGCGAAAAATGAAATTTATTACGTAGAACATTTCCAGTTTCGCTCGGAAACAATCTTCAAAATGCACTTAACGATAAAAATTTCTAAAACAAAATTTCAAAATGCATAAACAGTCACGCGAGAAACTAATAAAATTGATTACACGGAAAACATGAAATCTCTTCCAAAAATATTCCGAATAATAAAATATTCTGAAACGAATAGCCTCGAAAATATCACCGAGAATCAAAATTTTCCGAAAAACTAAACAAATAACTAAATAATCGAAACACCAATATAAAACTAAATATCTTTCAAAATTTCAGAATCAGAATACCCAGAGAAAATTATTAATATTAAAATATATATACCTTTGTGTAAAATAATTCCCTAAACCTCCGAAAAAACACCAGGAAACCAAATAATCGATTTTACAAATAACTAAATAATTAAGACACCAATATGAAACTAAATGTCTTTCAAAATTCCAGAATCAGAATACCTAGAGAAAATTATTAATATTAAAATATATATACCAATATGTAAAATAATTCCTTAAACCTCCGAAAAAACACCAGGAAACCAAATAATCGATTTTACAAATAGCTAAATAATCAAGATACCAATATGAAACTAAATATCTATCAAAATTCCAGAATCAGAATATCTAAAGAAAATTATTAATATTAAAATATATATACGTTTGTATAAAATGGTTCGTAGGTACTTTGAAAAACACCAGAAAAACAAAGTACCGATTTTACAATTAAGAAAAACAGCTCTAAAAATCCACCAACACTCTGCAAACGAATCTCTCAGCTGATTCAAGTAGTAAAAGTCAACGAAATTGAACTTAGTCGCGAGTAGACAGCAACAAAATTCCCTATGACCCTATGGACCATGATGCACCGCGCGTTAGGCCCCGTTTCTTCTCTGTCTCCATCTTACAGACTCTTCCACCCTTCCAGACTGCAATATTAACGCAACACCCTCGAGGAACCGGAGGAAAAGACGGAGAAAGAGGGTGGAGGGTAAGAAACCCGAGTTCTGAACCCCGTGGCCGTCCCACGGCTCCGCCATTTTAATATTGTAACCCTAAAATCGAATAAGTTGCCGACGAGGGGTGGCTTTGCTCCTCCGCGCCGGAAAAATGATACCATCGAGCGTGGCACGCGAAGAGGAAGCGAGTCTCGTCGACGTTCGGGGAATAATGAAGAAAATTGGGGTGGGACTCCGCTAGGGAAAATTGTTATCTAAATGACGTGATACCATGGGATGCGTTTCGGGTTTTTATTCGATGCCTGGGAACCTTCAGACGTTTGCAAACCAGGGGTGAACCGGTATTTCCGTAACTCCGAGTTTGTTATTTGAAAAGTTTGCGATATCGAAGATATTGGGGGTTGAAGGTCTTGGATTTTTGAGTGTCTAAGGGTAAGTAGATCGTTGGATTCTTCGGGGTGACTAGAAAGCTTCGTAGCTTATGTAAATTAATGAATTCTGATTGAAAATATGAATTTATTGAATTTCTCAAATTTAGTAACATAATCGCGTCATTTTACTGTGAAGAAGAAGAAAGAATAGCGAGGCCATGCTTTCGTTATTATGCATACTAAATTTCAGGACGATAAAGTCTTTGGTTGATTTTATATGATTTTTTGAACATTTGTATGCTCTCAATCCTAGTGCTACGGAATTTAAATCTGATTTAACAATATAGGTATTTAAAAGTGGCACGAATGAATTAAACACGATCATAATATACTTTAAATATATGTGTTTTATATATATACAATATAGTTGCCTATAAGACAGTGGAAAGTTCGAAAAGAGAAAAAGAAAAAGAAAAAGAAAAGAAGAGCAAAAGAAAAATTACTATTATGTCATAATTAAAATACCGACGTTATTTTCTGATTAATCTAATACACTGAAATTAAGTATAAA
>NIJG01000104.1:307882-320602 GCA_002201625.1 Euglossa dilemma
CTAAATAAAAATTCCTTCGTCGGCTTGTTGTTACACATCTTATTAATTAACGAACCGAAATACATAAAAGTACATATCACTGTAAGAAAATTATTATGAAAATTAAATATTTAAAAATATCAAATTTATTCAGAAGATTCTTTTCTAAAATTTCAATGACGAAATAATTTGCAATTCCGTTGAAAATCGGACGTAAAATATATTCAACCCTTTGTGACGTAACAATATTTCATTCCCTAAATAAAAATTCCTTCGTCGGCTTGTTGTTACACATCTTATTAATTAACGAACCGAAATACATAAAAGTACATATCACTGTAAGAAAATTATTATGAAAGTTAAATACTTAAAAATATTAAAAAATATCAAATTCATCGAGAAGATTCTTTTCTAAAATTTCAATGACGAAATAATTCGCAATTCCGTAGAAAATCAGATGTAAAATATATTCTACCTTCTAACAATATTTCATTCTCTAAATAAAAATTCCTTCGTCGGCTTGTTGTTACACATCTTATTAATTAACGAACCGAAATACATAAAAGTACATATCACTGTAAGAAAATTATTATGAAAGTTAAATACTTAAAAATATTAAAAAATATCAAATTCATCGAGAAGATTCTTTTCTAAAATTTCAATGACGAAATAATTCGCAATTCCGTAGAAAATCAGATGTAAAATATATTCTACCTTCTAACAATATTTCATTCCCTAAATAAAAATTCCTTCGTCGGCTTGTTGTTACACATCTTATTAATTAACGAACCGAAATACATAAAAGTACATATCACTGTAAGAAAATTATTATGAAAGTTAAATACTTAAAAATATTAAAAAATATCAAATTCATCGAGAAGATTCTTTTCTAAAATTTCAATGACGAAATAATTCGCAATTCCGTAGAAAATCAGATGTAAAATATATTCTACCTTCTAACAATATTTCATTCTCTAAATAAAAATTCCTTCGTCGGCTTGTTGTTACACATCTTATTAATTAACGAAACGAAATTTCGCTGGCGGTAAATGTCGCGCAGGGAACGGGAACATGACGCGTAAGGTGACTAAATAAATGCGACGGGATTATGCAAATTCGACGGTTTTACACGCGGCACCGAATATCACGGGACAAGGGAGGAACGGGGTGAACGTTATACCGGCCTTCTGCGTTTCGTTGCGAAGCTCATAGACTTTCCCTTTTGCCCCGTAACTTTTGCCAACTTCAAAACAAGAACAATTAACCAACGAAACTAGTTTTTCATTCGATACTGCCGGAATCGCGACGCCGTGTTAAAACTTCCTAATTTCTTCGTCGTTAAAATCCCTGTCGCCCGTTTTTCTTCCAACTTCCTTCCTAACGAACGCAATCTCGTCAATCGTAGCTTCCACCCTTGACGTGTTACAACGTTCAACGCGTCTCCGGTCCGATAATAATCGAGAAAAATCTTAATCGATACCGAGAGGACGAGGATGTTAATTAAAATCAATCATAACGCTGTAACACGATAAAATCTCATAGTAATGATCGTAGACTAGTAATTTCGTCATAAACTATCTTGTTTCTTACGGATATTAAAGTTAATTAATATAGAATTACCTCCGTCTAAGTAACTAGCGCCATTTAGACAGGCTTAAAGAGCCAGACAGACTATCAGAAATTTCTATCAGTTTGTCAACCGAGTATAATTAACACTGTCGTTTATCAATCAGTTTATGTACTGAAACTATCGAAGTCTTTTTATTCTCGGATCTACCAAACGGGATCACTGTCACGGTTACTCCTCAACAGCCTTTGACGATCGATTAATAATTCACTATACCCCGGGGTCTCCCTAGATACATCAGTCGTACCCGAAACAACTGCTCAACTTCCTCCAATAGACTCCCCCCGTTAGCAATTTAACTTACTCGGCCAGCGTAGACAGGGCAAGTCACGTGATACTCGTTACATACCTATGTAAATTCAATTCCAGGATACATATCACGCCTGCAGGTTACAATCCGCGCGAAGCAAACGTTGCCGTGCCTGATGCCTGGCAAACCGATCAATTATTCCCTGATAATCTCTATCATTAACGATTTGTCACGTTAAACGTCCAATTCCCTTCAACCTGGGATCCCCATAGACAGTTCCCGAAATAACCGCGATGCAACTCGAAGAGGACACTATGATACATCAGGAGGAAACACCGTGGAAGACGATGGAAAAACTGGAAGGAACAGACGCGAGAGGACTTTCTTTCATTAACGGCAAAGGAAAATCGGTGAATTAAATATTTGCTCTTTCACAAGAGTATGGTTACCGAAGTAACCGAGATGCAACTCGAAGAGGATACTATGATACATCAGGAGGAAACACCGTGGAAGACGATGGAAAAACTGGAAGGAACAGACGCGAGTGGACTTTCTTTCATTAACACTAGATTTACGGAGGTTTTTTGTATACCTTCTTTTACAGACAACCGTCAAATTTAGGGTAAAGAAAACCACATATTTTTTTCAAAAAACAAACGATGGGTTTAATTTGAAAACAACCGCAATATTAACATACTTAATATAAGTTAATTAAATCTGTTAATATTCTATAATTGAAACAACCCATCCGTCAAATTGACGGGTCCCGTAAATCTAGTGTTAACGGCAAAGGAAAATCGGCGAATTAAATATTTGCTCTTTCACAAGAGTATGGTTACCGAAATAACCGAGATGCAACTCGAAGAGGACACTATGATACATCAGGAGGAAACACCGTGGAAGACGATGGAAAAACTGGAAGGAACAGACGTAAGTGGATTTTCTTTCATTAACCCTTTGACTGCCACGTCGAAATCATATGTTTTTCCCAGGACACCGCGGTATTACTTTTAATATTCAAAGCATATAATGGCAAAATAATAATGACTCGATGTTAGAAGGCAATATTTTTATCAAATGGAGCGTTTCTCTTACTGGTGGTCACGGGTGACCACTGTGGCGCCTTAGTAACGGTTCGACGAAAATTACAGCACGAATTGCAAAAAAAAGTACGAGTGTACCTGGAACGATAACTTTGCAGGGAATGTTACAAAAAAATTCCAAACTATTTGGGTGAAAAATTGCTAAAAATAAGACCAAGAAGGTGACCACATATTGTCCGGATTGTATTGGTGCGCCTCATTTATGTTTGGAGTGCATTAACAAAGTGCACCTTTAGATGCAAGATTTATTCTAACATTTTGTTATTCTTTATTGTTCTAATAAAAAATTTTAATCGTTCGATAGGGCACATTTTATTTCAATGTATCTTCTATACATCGGCCATATTCAAATACGCTAACTCTCGATTTTCATTTAGTTTTTTACAATTGTAAAAAGTTGAAAGGCTCCGGTCACCCATGACCACCGTGGCTTCACGGGAGAAACCGTTGCCGGTCATATGTGACCACCATGCCAGTCAAAATCGGCGAATTGAATAAAAGTACGGTTCCCGAAATAACCGCGATGCAACTCGAAGAGGACACTATGATACATCACGAGGAAACACCGTGGAAGATGGAAAAACTGGAAGGAACAGACGCGAGTGGACTTTCTTTCATTAACGCCGGAGGAAAATCGGCGAATTAAATATTTACCCTTTCACAAAGTGCGGTTTCCGAAATAATCGCGATGCAACTCGAAGAAGACACTATGATACATCAGGAGGAAACACCGTGGAAGATGGAAAAACTGGAAGGAACAGACGCGAGTGGACTTTCTTTCATTAACGCCGGAGGAAAATCGGCGAATTAAATATTCGACCTTTCACAAGAGTACGGTTTCCGAAATAATCGCGATGCAACTCGAAGAGGACACTATGATGCATCAGGAAGAAACACCGTGGAAGACGATGGAAAAACTGGAAGGAACAGACGCAAGAGAACTTTCTTTCATTAACGGCAAAGGAAAATCGGTGAATTAAATATTTGCTCTTTCACAAGAGTATGGTTCCCGAAATAATCGAGATGCAACTCGAAGAGGATACTATGATACATCAGGAGGAAACACCGTGGAAGATGGAAAAACTGGAAGGAACAGACGCGAGTGGACTTTCTTTCATTAACGCCAGAGGAAAATCGGCGAATTAAATATTTGCCCTTTCACAAAAGTCTAACAGCCGGTGCACCATTCGAAACGTTTCCCTTTCCGGCAAGTACAAAGCGAACTTCAGCAAATTTTCCCGGCCAGCCCCGCATAGACAAAGAATACAGCCAGACCTGTATGAAAGCAATAGCAAGCATCCTCGTTAAATCTGTGCTGCCGAGCAATCAGCAGATCTGTCATCAGCACCGGCTTTTATGGCGTCCCCAGGCCACGTTTCCCATTCTCATTACCCTTTTCATTGAAAATCTTAAAGCTCGGCCCCGCCTTTTCGTATTAACGGCAAATCAGTCAGCGTAACTGAGTTTTAAGGGGAAAGGGAGCGGAATGGCGGACGGGAAGCCGGGGAATATACGTCTGGCTGTCGTCTGACGCGATTTATGTCGGTGTGCCGGAAGTTGGCGGCATCGCGCTGAATTGGTTACTCTTGTTAAGTCCAGGTAAGATTGCCACGGTGGATTTTCAAAGGCAATGCGTGAGCACGACGGAAAGGGGAAAGGCGAGTCGAATAGGATGCCTGATGGAGGGGATAAGAGGATTTTCGCGAAGATACCGGCTATAATTGCGGGCCTCGTTCGACTTCCTGCCTCTTCATTTGTTCTACATTTCGGGATCTGGATACTTCGCCAATTCCGATTATTAATTGTTCGATGGAATCTCGAGATTACGAAGTATAGGCACGGTGGAATATTAAAAAGCTCTTGAATGATTTTTAAATTATATTTTTCTTGAAATTTAGACTTGAAATTTTGAACATAGAAAGCTGTATATATGAAATGCATCTGCATCGTTTAGTCAAAGATGTTTCAAGTGGGTTAGCAAGTATAGTTCTCGTAAATATTAATATTTTAATATCGCCATTTAATATCAACTTCGTGGCTCTTCGTTTGATCTACATTTTGGGATCTGGATACTTCGTCAATTCCGATTATTAATTGTTCGATGGAATCTCGAGATTACGAAGTATAGGCATGGTGGAATATTATGAAGCGTGTTGCCTTTAAATGATTTTTAAATTACATTTTTTTTGTAATTTAAACTTGAAAGTTTGGAAATGGAAAGCTGTATATACAAAGTGTATCTGTACCGTGTAGTCAAAGATGTTTCAGGTGAGTATTGCAAGTATAGGTTCTTCATTTAATGTACATTGCAGGATACGGATACTTCGCCAATTCTGATTATTAATTGTTCGATGAAATCTCGAAACGACGAAGTATAGGCATGGTAGAATATTAAAAAGCTCTTGAATGATTTTTAAATTATATTTTTCTTGAAATTTAGACTTGAAATTTTGAACATAGAAAGTTGTATATATGAAGTGCATCTGTACCGTGTAGTAAAAGATGCTTCAGGTGGGTTAGCAAGTATAGTTCTCGTAAATATTAATATTTTAATGTCGCCATTTAATATCGACTTCATGGCTCCTCATTTATTCTTCATTTCGAGATCTACATACTTCGCCAATTCCGATTATTAATTGTTGAATAGAATCTCGAGATGACGAAGTATAGTCAAGGTGGAATATTATAAAGCGTGTTGCTTTACAATGATTTTTAAATTTTATTTTTCGTGAAATTTAGTCTTAAAATTTTGGAAATAGCAAGCTGTATATATGAAGTGCATCTGCACCGTGTAGTCAAAGGTGTTTCATGTGATTTAACAAGTATAGGTCACGAAAATATTGTCGAGCAAATGGATTTGAAAGGCAATCTTCAGTAGCCATTTAATAAGGTTTGAGAATATTAAAATTAAATAATTCTTCTGAAAAATATCGCCGGCTTCACAGCACAGAATCTTTGAATTTGAGTGCAAAAATATCGTGGTCGATGTCAATCCAGATCAAACAAAGAATTCCAACGAAACAAATGATATAATATACATACAGAAAATATTCAAACTGTTTTAATCCTTAGTACTCGACATCAGTTTTCACTTCAGGAGCTCCTTTGTCACTTGAATATTACAAATGCAACAACAGTGTGAATAAAACTGACATTTAATCGAATCTCTTTCTTCCCTTATTTATTTAAATTGGCTTATTTTGTAGTCAAAGTAGATTTCAAATAAAGCACTCGAAAGCTAACTTAAAGCTGCTGGCAACAGGATTGAAATATAATTCCTAGCACAAAGAANGAAAGCTAACTTAAAGCTGCTGGCAACAGGATTGAAATATAATTCCTAGCACAAAGAATTAAACATTTCATAAATCTAACATCGATTAAACTCTCCAACCAAATTCAACGTTACACCACAACAAACGAGTTCAAACCAAATCTAAAACAGCAGCAATATTTTACAATCTCGAATATCAATAAATCTAAATTTAAATTTTAACCATTTCTATATCTTCATGAATCATTCGATGATAGAACATGCGATACGATGCACTTCATACTCCATCCAAATTCAACGTTACACCACAACAAACGAGTTCAAACCAAACTTAAATCAGCTTCAACATCAGCAACATTTTACAATCTCGAATATCGATAAATCTAAATTTTAATTTCAACCATTTCTATACCTTCATGAATCATTCGATGATAGAACATGTGATACGATACACTTCATACTCCATCCAAATTCAACGTTACACCACAACAAACGAGTTCAAACCAAACCTAAAACAGCTTCAACATCAGCAACATTTTACAATCTCGAATATCGATAAATCTAAATTTAAATTTTAACCATTTCTATACCTTCGTGAATCATTCGATGATAGAACATGTGATACGATTCACTTCATAATCAAACATCTACAAACCACAGGAAATCTATCTATCACTGTACTCTGTGTAAAATTACAATATTCTATCTCCGAATGCAGATTCAGGAAAATACGATTACTTGGCAGGAAAGAGAGCCAAAGCTAACTTAAACGTGGTCCAACGAGAGGTTTATCCAGCCAAGACAAATATCGACAAATACGAGGCTAAATTTGAAGCATCCCGATATCTCCGTGAATCACTGGGTGACCAGATATGTAACAGCGTAAGTAGCCAAGTACACCCGGTTCGTTGTAACCATGGGTATTTACTCCTCTCTAACGCGCGTCTATTTTCGCCGAAGCGCGAGTTACTAGCAGAGTCGCGGCCCAACCGGCTATTCCCTGTCCTGCTTGTTGTCTGGATGTAATAATAGTTCCCCTAACGATAATATTTGCCGGAACAAACAAGCTTGCACGGTGAACGCGCGTCTTTAACTCCGAGAAGCCAAATCCTCGCGAAAAACCTCGTTTGCTCCGCGAACGAAATATTAGAGTGGTCAGTAAATTCCCTAGGGGACTGTGCAAACCGGGACTCCTGTCAAGCCCTCTCTCGGCCACTTTCCGAAGCTCCACGGAATTTTCTCCAGCGTCTTTTCAGAGAAAAAGAAAGCTTTTTCTTCGAGAATTACACGTGAGTATGTAGGTTACAGTTTCAAGATGTGTTTGGTCTTTAATTAGTCTTAATTAGTCAAAGTATTTCCTTCCTCTCCTTTTATTCGTTTAACACGGTTTAATTTGAGAATAAAATAGAAGAAGAATAGATAAATAGGTAATTTATTAGAAATTTAAAAAGGGATCCTGGTGTTAATTGAGCTTGGTTTGATTAGGTTTGACAATTGAATAATTACAAAGCTTGGTGTTAATTGAGTTCGGTTTGATTAGGTTTGACGATTAAACAAATACTGATTGATGTGTTAATTTGTATTTATACAGAGCGTTCTGAAGGACAGGATTTATAAAATTTTCGTTGTACTGGAATAACGAAATTTTCCTTTCTTTGCGAGTATTCCTTAAACAAGGTGCACTTCTCGAGAGCAAATTTGCAAGCTTGCGAAAGTGGAGAGGAAAATGTCGATTAGCTTTTAGATATCCAATACCTGCGAGCTTTCTTGGCGTGGATTGCTCTTTTTGAATACTTCATGCAAAGTCTACGATGAAAAATTCGGTAGACAAATGTTTGATAAATCCTTGTCTAAAGGAGATGGAACTCCGTCATCGAACCTTGATGTAATTAAACGCTGACGAAACTTCGAGGTAAACTAGATATCCTCTGTGCTGAAATATACATATACACGCGTCTCTAGCACCATGTTGCAGTGAATTACGTAACGAATCGAGTCGATTAATGGTCTCGATGCGTTCAATTGGTAAACGGTTAAACAAATAACGATGAAAGTAAATTAGAACGCTTTGCGATTAATCGTTTCTCATTTGGATGGTTCTTTCTTGGGTTTCGATTCTCTCGCGATCGTTCTAGTTATTATTTTTCGTGATTTTAGTTACAAGATTAACGAAAATAGAACGAAGACGCGTAGAAACGAAGGAACAGCTTGAATATCGCGATGGAATCATCGATCTCGAGTCTCGAAGTAGGAACAGTCATCGTCATACTGTTGATTCTGCTACATTGTGATATTAATAGGCGATTCTCGAAACGCGAGCTTTCTCCGGAGGAGAAAAGGTGAAACGAAATTTGATATTCTCTATTTACTATGCTATTTGCGACACGAGGTTGCAGAAACCGACCACGACATAAAATTAACGAAATTAAGGCAATCGCAATTTTTGTTAAACGATTATATCACAGGCAAGAAAAAAAAAGTTGAAGAATTATAGAAAAAATTACAGGGACAAACAAAAAAATTGCGAAAATTAGAAATTTCGAGACCGAGAATTGGTATGGTAAAATTTCTAATCGAATAAATTCGAATCAATTGGTAGGATGAAATTGCAAAAATAAAAAGAAAGAAATCCAGGCGATAAAACACGAAGGATTACAACGATGAAACTTTTATTAAAAAAATTACAAAATGGCACGAATAAAATACCGGGTACATGAAATCATGAAAAATAAAATTAAAGCGAATTAAATATAATAATACAAATTTGTAACGATATCAAAAATGTGTGTACTATACTAAACTTCCAGAAAAAAGAGCTCAAATAATAAATGCGATGCAAAGAAGAATAAATTGAATGAAATTACAAAAATAAAATCCTGCGAATGAAAATAAAATTGAATTAACAGACGAATAAAAATTGCAAGGATAAAAAGATCGTAAGCATACGAAAAATTTGTCTATTATACTAAACTTCCAGAAAAAAGACCTCAAATAACAAATACAACGCAAAGAAGAATAATCTGAATGAAATTACAAAAATAAAATCCTGCGAATGAAAACAAAATTGAATTAACACACGAATAAAAGTTGCGAGGATAAAAAGATCATATAAGCATACGAAAAATTATGCTAAATTTCAAGAAAAAAGACCTCAAATAACAAATACAACGCAAAGAAGAATAATCTGAATGAAATTACAAAATTAAAATCCTGCGAATGAAAACAAAATTGAATTAACACGCGAATAAAAATTGCAGGGATAAAAAGATCGTAAAGATACGAAAAATTAAACTAAATTTCCAGAAAAAAGATCTCAAATTACAAATACCATATAAGGAAGAAAGAAGATCAAAGTGAAATTAAAATCCAGCAACCGTCGAAACATCGTTCGCAAAGTTCCCAGTGCAGATGTAAATTCGATTTAACATACGGAACAACATCATGGTGAAAGAACAAAACGAAGCATTCCACGATTCAACGAACCTGATACACAAACCGCGGTTTCCACGCTGATTAACTCAATTCCATTTATTAACATCCGAATTAACTTCGTGGAAATGCTACCTGTAATTAATTCGCCCCTTAATCGGTCGTTAATAAGGACTCGGTTGTGAGGTGTGAAAAATCCGCCATTGTTAAGCATTAATTATCGAGACGCATTACACGTTATTACCCGTGTTAATAAAAATTCCGCTGCAAGCACTGGTAAGTTCAGCTGTTTCTCGTTACCTCTTCCGTTCTAACGAAGAGCAAATATGGCGGCCGATCTACAGGGTGGTTCTTACGTACCCCTATCAAAGTCTCCTCTCGTCGAAGACGTTATTATCACCCCGTTACCCTCTTCCCATAATACGTTCCTTCTTTAAATAACTTCCTAGGGTCACCTTCGACTTCTTTGCCTACCAACCCCGTAGGTCTTTTTTTACAAGCACGTACATTCCACGTATATGGAGCATAGTTTTATGCATACTTTACTTAACAAAGTTAAACGGAGCACTTAATGTCAAGGGTTAATATAGAAAGTGCTTAGCTATTTACGAGACTTACTTTAACAATTAATTAACCTCCTTCGTTAATTTTGTGAGAAGTTAGAATGCCTTTCCCGAGGGTTGCTGGAGAGAACGGTTATATATAATTACGTATTTTTATTATTATTATTATGCTTCATGTCGAATCGTGATCGTATCATTAAATTATTTGGAGAATAATATTAATTATTTTAATATTATAGGTATTTTAATATTAATATTTTTATTTTTAGTATTATTTATTTGGTTTATTTGGTTGACGCGTGATATATTTTCTTAAATATTTTACTACCACTTGATTGAAATTATGGCGTTTGTATTTTATATAGAACATGGGGTAGATAATGGAGAACTTTTGGGAAATGGAGATTTAGATTAGAGAAATTTATTATGCATTTTTCTGTAAGGAGATTTTGTAATTTTATAATTGGTAGGATCGGACGAGTGACCTTTTTAGAGGAAAATTTCTGGTATTATCGAGTGAAACAGGTGAATATGTTGAAATCAGCGATACGACCGGCATAATCTCTCTCTCTCTGTTGGACATTTATTACACGTAAGTTCAACCATGAGCTAGAGTTTACGCGGTTTATAAATACTTGGCTTAACTTGGATACTCAACGTCCTTCCACCCTACGACTATTTACGTATCGAAAACGTGATTTGCGTGCAATGACCTTAAGTTTCACTATGCTGCTCATTATGTAGATTAGATCTGAACAATTATCGAGTACAGAAAACAATATTATCCTCCTGTAAACGAAGGATACCTCTCTCGAAGTGTTGAAATAATTTCTCACTTAAAAAACCTGTGTTTTGTTTTCCTTTTTCCTAAATTTTCATTCTGGTGTTGTCAATCTTAAGATTCTTATTACTATAATTTCTCAGAATTTTTAGTAGTTGTGACAGAAAAAAAATGCAATTAAATACATTGAACATATTTACTGAATGTAAAATATAAACGCTATAATTTCAGTTAAGTGCTTGTAAAATATTTATTCATAAACTATTGAATATTTCAAAAGTTAAATTTAAATCAAGTCAATCTTAGGATTTTTATTGCTATAATTTCTCAGAATTTTTAGTTATTATGACAGGAAAAAAATGCAATTAAATACATTGAACATATTTGCTGAATGTAAAATATAAACGCTACAATTTCAATCAAGTGCTTGTAAAATATTTATTCATAAACTATTGAATATTTCAAAAATTAAATTAAAGTTAATGCTATACTGACTTCTCCTGTTATTACGCTGAAATGAATAATAAGGAAATGCTGTACCGACATTTAAATACTTACTCGCATCACAGTATATACTCTTTAAAAATCAAATATCCCGACCCAATTTAAACCTAAAACATATCTCAATATCATCAACAGCTTCTAAATTTACTACTACCCTAAATCTACGATCTCAAAAACTAGAGCATCTGTAATCTAGAAATATCTTCATTTAACCCTTTGATTATAATTTGTTCATAATACGCTTAAAAATATTTTAATTTTCTAGAACGAAAGCTGCTTGGAATATTGCGAAAACTAATTTTAGCATTGACACCATTATTGTATTAAATCGTTCGGAAAGTCATTTCTCGTTTTTCAAATTTAGAGGACATAATTGTATTTGTTCACAGAAAACTTCACGTTTCAGCCGCATAAAAAATAAAAAAGACTTTCCGAACGACCCAATACATATCTTTTAATTCAACAAATTTCCCTCGGTTCGTCATTATTTATACAAAATTATTTTGTATACACTCGATGTATCATTGACTTCGTTCCTCTTCCGCAAAGGGTTAAATTCCTGACCTACGATCGTCTCATTAACCAGTTAAGTATGTTTGACGACTATATTCGTCATGGAGATATGACAAAATTTTGTGTCACGACGACTATATCCGTCGTGCGTAAAATTCTGTTACAATTTGATATTAAAATTGTAACTTTGGCGAAAACTAAATTATATTCGTAAAGTTTAAAATGTTTAGATGTGAACACGAAATAAAAAAAAAAACAAATGAAAATTATAAATAATTTGAGTTGGATTTATCATTTCGTGAGAGCTAACTCGTAAGCAGTGCAGCAACACTGGATCTTTGATTATCACGATTTTCATCTTGATGTGTGAAAACCAAAAAAACAATTTCTTCTCCGACGTGTAAAATGCCAGTATGCGTTGTTCCTTGTTTTAGTGAATATCACACGACAGCAACAGTATAAATTTTTAATTTCTATAATATATTATATTATAGTATTATAATACATATATATATTATATTAACCCTTTGCACTCGACGATTTATGAGCTACAGAAGAATAGAAATTTATGGATTTTCTGCTATGAAACTGACGTTATTTTTTCGAATGGTAAATAAAGAATCGTATAATAACTAACACGTAAAATTATTTGATTTTGATATCTCGTATGTTATATTATTTTAAATTTGGTATATTAATT
>NIJG01000104.1:324661-344464 GCA_002201625.1 Euglossa dilemma
AACTTTCTACGATATTTTATTTATAATCTACTGATACAGAAATCTTACACCATAAAATAAGTCAAATACCACTGGAAATATTTTTCGAGATTATAAATCACGCGACTTAAAACTCGAATTCACAGAATACCTTACATCACAATTACGATAAATCGATACAGATTAAATATTAATCTAAATATTCAGTAACAATTTTCTACGATATTTTATTTACAACCTTCTAATACCGAAATTTTACACCATAAAACGGGTCAGATATCAATGCAAATATTTTTCAAGAAATTAATCCTACTTTAATTAAAATTTTACCGAACGTATAACCCGAATAATCAAGTAAATTTTCACGAGCCAAGCAATCCACTCTCTGTTTCGAAAAAAGCTGCATATCCCGTGGCTCTGGCGATACGGAGATAAGATAAAACAAGCCGTGTCCACGTACGAATGCAAAAGCAAGGTAGGTCTGGCAGGAATTAGCTGGAAAAAAAGGCGACCGGTATATCCATGTTCCGGCGTTAATGCCGACCAAAGGACGAGAGGCCAGAGCCAGGAAGGAAAGATTATGGCGCCTGTGAACTTTGGCCAGCGGAATCTCGATTAAGATCAACAGAGGAGGTCGGTGGCAACAGGTGAGGTCGCACGCTTCGCAGGAACACCGTGATCTTGCCTTTCGATGTGCACACAGTTCGACTCTCCGCGGCGAGATAAAACTCCGCTCCGAGGGAAAACAACATTGAGATAACGTCTGTGGGTGTCAACCTCGCCCCTTGTTTCTAGAGAGTAATATCACGCGAAAATTCCTGCTCCTTTTCGAATAATATTTTCCGAATACCTCGGGCTCCCGCCGAACGATAATACACCCGGATTATGTTTTTATCTCGAATCGAAATTTCCACGGAAATTTCAGATTTATTGGATACCAGTCTTAAGAATATTCAGCATTTCTTTCCGCCGGAATATCGTAGAGCTTTGGATTTGCAAGAATTTTTAATTTCCTCGAGATTTTGTTATCTCTATATTGCAAGAAATTTCTCAAGTACTTGAGATTTTTCCTTTCCTTTTTAATATTTTTAGAATTTCTTTTCTTTTATCTTTAGAATTTTGGATTCTAGTAAATATTCTTTAATATCTTAGATTGTTTTAAATATCTTTGGGAATGCGCTATTTTTGTTTATGTCCTTTTATTTTGGAATTTTTTAATGTTTTGTTTTTCCTAATTTTCCACTTTTTAAATATTTCGTACAAAGGAGAATATGCCGAGATCTGTTTGATGATTTGTTTTGATGGATCTAGATTGATTTCTGAAAAGTCTAATTAATCTAGCGAGATGGAGTAGAGAGTTGATGCAACGCAGGATGCACAAACAGCCTGTAGGTACGAAGTTGTCAGAGTTATGAGAGAAACATTCTAGTACTCTAGAGATTCTTTACTTTGCATTTTTGCCGAGCATAAAGTAGCCTTGACGGATTATTCCGGCGGGAAACCGAGTAGTAAAGAAAACGGAACTATTTGTTAGCCGGGTAGTCATACACGGAAAAACTTTCGAAATGCAAGCACCATATGAATCTCGAGTGCAACCTCTATTTTCTCAAAATTTTCTGCTTCGCGTAGATACTTACTCCAATAAAAGTCTAAAACACGACACGTCAAAATAGCGAAATTATGCATTAGAAGTTCTCCATGTCGAAATATAAACAGTGAAATATTGAATCGCAAATTTCAAAAAAGAAGGAAGAAAAATCGGAAAATACCAATCGTAGTATTTATTTGCAATTATCTATAATTAAAGAATTAATTTCAAACATAATTTAGAGAAATCCCGCATTAAAAGTTCTCCATTTCGAAATATAAAGGTGAAATATTGAATCGCAAATTTCAAAAAAGAAAGAAAAATCGAAAATACTGATTCTAGTACTTATTTACAATTTGCTATAATTAAAGAATGAATCTCAAACAAAATTTAGCGAATTTCTGCATTAGAAGTTCTTCACTTCCAAATAAAAACGGTAAAATATTTAATTGCAAATTTCAAAAAGGATAGAAAAATCGAAAAATGCTGATCCTAGTATTTATTTGCAATTTTCTATAATTAAAGAATTAATCTCAAACAAAATTTAGCGAAATCCTGCATTAGAAGTTCTCCATTTCCATATATAAGCGTCGAAATATTAACTCCCAAATTTCAAAAAAGAAAAGAAAAATCGAAAATACTGATCGTAGTATTTACATATATACAGTGTATTCATTTACAATTTCCTATAGTTAAAGAACTAATCTAAAACAAAATTTTCCCGAAATTACTTCAATTAACAAATCAATTTTTCATCCACCTAGGTACCCTTCATTTGCGAATATTCGCGTAAATGGCGTCGCACTTTGAACGATCGAAGGAGGAGTGGTAGAGAAGAAAAAGGAAGAAACACAGATGGTAGATCGTGAGGAAAACAAGACAGAAGCGAGGACGGTTCCCTGGCAACAGGTGAGAGAGAGGTCGGGCGTCGAAAAAGGCACGTAACTTTTTCGCCGAGTCGACTTTCGACGTGCCGCGATATCGACGCCTGATTTCCTAACCCCGATTCCCGAAACCATGAGAACTTCCATTCTGGCGTCCTTCGAACCTCGACTTTCGCCTTTCGACAACCGCCAAGTGGGAACTCGATCCGCCATTTTCATAGGCCCACTCGAGGCGTCCATTTCGCGTCGGTTGCAACTGTAATGGCGCCGCGAACCGGCTCATTAACGTGGCTCGTCGTCAATCGATTATATTTGCATGTGCACGTACTGTAAGCCGATTTTCGCGGTGGAATGATATTAACGTAATGGACATAGTAATATTAAATCAGCCGCAAACTGTCCAGCTTAAGAAGGTATTTGCACGAGTCCTGCCTTTTGTTCGAAATTGTCAACAGGCTGATCGTTAATTCGAGTATTATTAGTCCATTAAATTTTAATCTATCCGGCTGCTCTGTTAACGAATGAATATCAAAATTAACTCGATTTTATCGATGTTGTTGTAAGTCAATTAAGCAATGAAAATATTTTCTTTTTTGGGGACGGTTTGAGGTTGTAGAATAGCTTTTGGTAGGTGTATTATCTCTTTTTTTATCTACTTATTAATTGTTTATGGTTTATTATATTGATAAGTAAAGTTTATGGTATGTAAAGGTTATTATTTACCCATTTGCATCATTAAGCGGAATAATCCGCACTCAATATTTGTTGCTTGCCTATTTTAAATTTACGTATCACATAACTATGTAAAAGAATAAATATTTATATTATAGCATCATAAAAAATGATGTCGTTTTAATATATGTTTAATTTCTGGATGGAATATAAGTAAGAGTTCGGTTGTTACACTTAATTTAATTCAAAGTCTTGGAAGACTCCTTTCAGAGCGATGATGCAAATGGATTAAATTGTATAATTATTCTACATTCTTTTGATCCATTTGCTTCTCTATTTTATTATATCTGTACTTAATTTTATATTATATTGGGTTATTCAGAAAATAATTTTGTGTTTTCCCAACAGAGGACCTAATTGTATTTTTTCACAGCCAACTTCACTCTTAGGTCGCATAATTGTTATTTATTTTGACAGCTGATATAGTAAGGCTTGTTTGTTAAAAATTTGGTATAATTCTTTGCTATAGTTTTTGTTCAGTGCCCTATCAAAGATGGAAAATTTAAAGCAGCATTTTCGGCATATTTTACTCTTTTACTATCGAGAAAGTAAAACTGCAGTTCAAGCAAGACGAAAATTATGCGATGTGTATAGAGAAGATGTATTGACCGAACGACAATGACAAAATTGGTTTGCAAAATTTCGTTCGGACAATTTGAATGTTGAAGATGCACCACGTTCTGGAAAGCCCGTTAAATCCGTTGAAAACAAAATAAAGGCATTGATAGATGCAAACCGTCGAATATCAACTCGTGAGATTGCTTACAGATTAAATTTGTCGAATTCAACCATTCACGATCACGTGTAACATCACTCTAAAAAAATCGTGTTTCATTTGCACCAAAGAAAAACAAAATGACTTTCCGAACATCCTAATATTTCCTTCTTTTATCTAATTATTGATTAATAATTATTTATTATATTGACAAGTAAAGTTGGTATAATGGAAATATTATTATTAAATTGTATATTTATTCTACATTCTATTTTATTATATCTGTACTTAATTTTATATTATAAATTAGATTTTGCATTTATTCTATTTTCTTCTAATTTGATTTTAGTATCTTCATTAGTGTCAAAAAAGCAATAATACAAATAGTTATTAGTAAAGAATTAACGATTGTTTTTCGTAAAATATCCAAGTGTTCCGAATATCTTGTAGAAGCTTGTGGAATCACGAAGAGGTGACTGAAAAATGTTAGACCTGGAGTCACAGGAAACATTGGCATATTTGTCAATAACCGAACGTCAATCTCGTTAATTTCATGCGAGTTCGACGCAGCCTGAAATCACCGTTTAACACAGGCGTCATTTTGTCCAAGAAGGATAAACACACGTTAAGAATTCGGGTCATCGAATACTAACTTTATCCATGCCGACCATGTCAGGAAAACATCAAATGGTGCATAACCTTTTGAATTAATTCTAAAAACCGTCGATCGTGAAATGTGTGTCAACTTTCATAACCTTTGAACTTTGAAACTTACCTACCGTCCATTAAAAGCTGCAATCACGTTTGTGCAAAAAACGAAAAAAAAAAAAAAAAAGGAAAAAAATTAAATTTACTTTCGCAATTTTTCTAGGTTAAAATCGTACGAAATATCATACGTTCGTTTCGAGGATAAAATTTCCGCCCTTGTAACCGCGCAAAAGATTCGGAAATATTTACAGGTTACCGCATTATCTTCCATAAACCGAATACCATAATCCCCGCGATTCTCGCGACGAGCCATTAAAATTTATTCCCTTACACCGGAAACGTTATTTTCGGAATTTCCTCCGCGTTGAAAGCAGCTCTCTGCGAATTGGACCAGAATAAAGCGGAGACTTTTAAATTCCGCGGTTCGTTCGTAGAAACAATATTTTCTTACGGTAATCTATGCATCTGCCGTCGGATCGTTCCTCGCTTTTCATAATCTGATCCCGGTGATATCCTTTAACGATATTTTCACCCCTCCTTCGTATCCTTCCGCCTTTGTCCCCTAGGAACTAAGTTATACGTTCTCTGCGCAGCCACCGTGTCGCGAAATCGATAAGTATCGAAGAATTACACCGACACTCGATGCCTCGGAGTTATACCGATCAATTTAAGGTATCGGGATAAAAATTAAATCGACTTCAAGGCGGAAGCCCTCCATTCGTCCCTGTCGTTCACACCTGTCTAACCATTGGTTACTCCAAAGCTATGAAACGATCTCTTTCATCGTTCCTATCGATTGAAATTACCGGATTAATCGATCCTCCTTTATCACGAGTTCGATCTCGAAGATTGTCTCGATTATCTAGATGTTACAGGGAAAAATTATTAACCCTTTCGCGACGGTCCAATTGAACTACACTTTCCACTAATGTACCATTGCACGTATTGTTCGCTAAATCGTGTATCTCATATTCTGCATTGCCTAATACCTGTACTAGCTTTATTTTCAGTTCGCTATTGAAATAAAACAATAATATTGGGTTGGTGCATATGAAATGTCGGATTTTTAAGTGAATATATGAAACTGCATATCTTTTTTCAAAAGCTGTATATTGAATCAAAATATGCTCCATTTGCTTCGATACACTTTTCCCAAAGAGACTTTAAAGCATAGATGCCTGTCTTAAAAAAATTCTGATCTTTAGAATCGATAAACTCTGATATCGAATTTTTCAAACTGTCTTCATTTTCATACCGTTCAGCTCGTAAAAACAGTTCTAAATGTTTAAAAAAATGAAAGTCGGTTGGCGAGAGATCCGGTGAATAGGCTGGGTGCTGCGAAACTTCATATTTCAATGGCTCTCGATGAAATCGGGATAGTAACGATGAGCATACGTTCAACCGATCCAGCTTATTTCGCTCGGTTAGTTCGTGCGGTACCCACTTATCCATTTTCTTCACCTTGCCAATTTCAGAAAGATGTCGCAATATTGTTGTATGGTCAATTTTCATCCTGGTAGCCTGTTCCCTCGTGGATACAGTTGGATCCGCTTCCACCAATGCCTTCGGATCATCATTTTTCACAGACGTTTTGGGTCTCCCACGCGGATCATTTTGTAGCGAAAAATCACCGGACCTAAATTTTTCAAACCAACGCTGCACTTTTCGATCATTAACTGTATTCTCCCCAAACGCTTGGTTTATGTTGCGTGCAGCTTTTGCAGCATTATTACCAAGTTTATACTCGTACAAAAAAATTATACGAATATCGTTTAGATTCATATCGGTAGAAAATTCAAATGAAATAACAAAAGGGAACACTTTCGAGAAAATCTCCTTTGTTGAAATGTGACTCTGGCAATGGACAGTACGACTATAAACGAGGTTATGCCAAAACCAAAAGTATAACGAAAACAGGAATACAAACGTTCGCATGTAAAAAAATCCGACATTTCATATGCACCAACCTAATATAATTATGATTTTAACAGTATTTATTTCATATTGTTTTTTTAAAATCTTTTATAGTGTGAACAGTTTTAAAACAGGGATAAACACACAATACAACATTGCATTCTTCACAATTGATCACAATTGATAATTTCTTATTCCTAGACATTAGTAAGCAAACAGCGATAAAACAATATAGTCCGCCTTTGTCTGTCCAAGCTTCAGGATTACTCTTATTTATTCGTCTCCATTGATTATTTGTTTCTTCAGCAATGAAATCGGCGTCAGCCTTTGCATAATAATAAATGACTGCCGTATATATACAGTACCCGTCGCGAAAGGGTTAAGAGCAATGTGAAGGGACCAAGATCCTTCTTTGAAGCTTAAGCTGTTGTTATTCTAATTATTTTCAGAAAATATTCACCATTGAATTTATATAATATCAGGAATCTTGAGTAACAAATACTCCGATTTTCAAGTGACAGTAATGAAGACGATCTCAATTGTATCACGTTGTCCTTCAAGTAACTATGATCATTAACAATACGATCTCGAAGGTCTGCCTTGATCTCGAAATGAAGTTGACCAATCATACTCTCCTAACTTCCAAGCAGCTTAACGTACACGAGTACAACAACACGGGTACAAAGTACCTCTGTGATCCTCAAATGACCCTGGAAACGAAGGCGGAACATCAACGAACTTAACAAACAGTTTCTCATTCTCTCGGCAAACATAATTACACTCGATTGTCGGAGGGCAACGATAGACGGCAAATACCAGAGATGCCATTTGTCTAAGGTTTCTAGAGAGGGATACAAGGCAAAGGACGTTGCAGAACATATGAAAACCTCTCGAGGCCTGCTCTTCGAGTCCAAGAGCATCATGGTCTGTTAAAACGAGAGAAGAAAAGTAAGGGATGCTACCTATCAGCCTCTATCCTTATCCTTTATTATCTTTGACACTTTTACTATTGACAGGTCAAGAATTTGTAACCTTTTTAATTTCTTGACAGTTCTATACACTCAGCAAATAAACAAAACTATATTATTACCTCACTGAAGACACAAGTGAGCCACTTGATATATCGAATGCAATTAGGTCTTCTGTTAGTCTTGTCCATTATTCCATTTTCTTAGAGCATGTTGCGTGTATATTCGTTATATTTGTTGAAATCTGTTTCTTTCTGAAAGTTTTATTGCTCCGAATTTTATTTGGTTAATTTAATCCTTCGGCTACGGCGACGTTTCCAGAGAATGTGATTATGAATTTATGAATTTAAGCTCGGAGGTATATTATATTAAAAAAGGTTAAAATACTTTTTCATATGGTTTCCCAATACTACTTGTCTTTTTTGATATAGAAAATATATTTTCGATAAAGAATAAAAAATCAAATAGTCTTTTAACTTTCTTATGAAGCTTTTTTATCTTTTTAACCCTTTGACTACTATGGGTGCTTATAGGCGCTCTCAGTATCACAAAAAATTTCTGAGCATCTATAGGCGTCCATAGTAGTCAAAGGGTTAATCTTTTGACATACAATGACGTCTGGGAGACGTAATTCATTTTATGTGCCACTATAGATTTTCACCTTCTTGTAGACGTTCTTTCTTTGAAATTATTTATCATTGTTGTCCGACTTTTCTAAAAATTATCGACTTCCTACACTTGAGACTAGGTTCTCCTCTCTTCTGAGCTTTTCAATCTTGTTGGTTCATAAATTTATGGCGATCCTATTACCAGTGATCGTTGAAACCCGTTTGTCAAGAATCGACAAACTGGGTTCGCGTAATATTTTCCTTTACCTTTATTTATTACTTTTTTTTTTATTAATTTATTACTTATTTGCCTTTGTCACAAAGATATGTCAAACGTCGAATCACAAAAATAGGCGATCCTATTATCAATGGTCGCTGAGACCAGTTAGAAAACGACCGACAAACTGGGTCCACGTAATATTTTCCTTTACCTTTATTTATTATTTTTTTTCACTTTTTTTTTATTAATTCATTACTTATTTGCCTTTGTCACAAAGATATGTCAAACGTCGAATCACAAAAATAGGCGATCCTATTATCAATGGTCGCTGAGACCAGTTTGAAAACGACCGACAAACTGGGTCCACGTAATATTTTCCTTTACCTTTATTTATTTATTAATTACTTTTTTTATTGATTTAATACTTATTTACCTTTATCACAAAGAAATGTCAACATCGGGTTATAAAAATCGACGATCCTATTATAAATATCCGATGAAGCCTATCCGTCACAAACTGAGCCCGCCGAATATTTCCCTACAATACTTTTATCACAAATAAATACCAACCTCGATGGAAAGGATCAAAGAAACAGCGACAAAACCGATTTCAACACCTTGGTCATTAAATCAGAAAGAGTATTCTCCGCGATTAAATCCAGATCCCTAGAAGTCAACGCTTCGAAACATCTCGAAAGAACCTGAAACCAACCTCCATCGCAGAAAACGAGGAATAAAATAGCCACGTTGCTTTACACGAAACTCCGTTCCTCTTCGAAGCAGCTACAAATTGCAGCGAGACCTAACGAGGAAGATGCTCGTGTCAAAGGTCGTGTCGATATCGCGGAAACAAAGGGGACAAAAGCGAAGAAGACAGACGGAGCGTGTGGACGCGTACGCGGCGCGTATGCACGCGTGTACACGCGGACGACCGAGGTTAAAGAGGCCTGGCAATATCGGAGGAGAGAGGGAGAGAGAGAGGGAGAGGCCAGGCCAGGACCTGGAGGATACGGAGAGTGTAATGTAAACTAATTAGCAGCGAGTCTACGGCAATTAAGGCCGCTGGAGTGCCTCGCGCTGATGCTCCGCCAACAGGCCATGCCAGACAGCAACCATTGTCGGCCACGACACTCCGATCTGTGCTGCCAGTGGCCCGAGGAACCCAAGATGACAGGCTATTTTTGAGTTAAGGACTTAGTCCATCGAGTTTCGAGAAAGTGAAAAAAAATCGCGTGGAATGATACGGAGGTTTGGACTTTGGTCCCCGGAATTCTAGAAATTCGCTAATTATAGGACTTTCTTTTCTTCTTTTCTTTTTTTTCGTGAGATAAATCTTCGAAAGATACCCTATTTTTTGGAGGCAATGGCTACTATTGACCTAAACGGTGTCGAAGATGCTCGAGATCGCAGAAGAAGTCGTATGGAATGATACAGAGGTATGGACTTTGAACCCCGGAATTCGAGAAATTCGCTAATTATAGGACTCTCTTTTCTTCTTTTCTCTTTTTCGTGAGATAAATCTTCGAAAGATACCCTATTTTCTGGAGACAATGGCTACTATTGACCTAAACGGTGTCGAAGATGCTCGAGATCGCAGAAGAAGTCGTATGGAATGATACGGAGGTTTGGACTTTGAACCCCGGAATTCGAGAAATTCGCTAATTATAGGACTTTCTTTTCTTCTTTTCTCTTTTTCGTGAGATGAATCTTCGAATGATACCCTGCTTCCTGGAGTTAATGGCTACTATTGACCTAAACGGTGTCGAAGATGCTCGAGATCGCAGAAGAAGTCGTATGGAATGATACGGAGGTTTGGACTTTGAACCCCGGAATTCGAGAAATTCGCTAATTATAGGACTTTCTTTTGTTTTTGTTTTTTTTTGTTTTTCGTGAGGAAAATCTTCGAATGATACCCTGCTTCCTGGAGTTAATGGCTACTATTGACCTAAACGGTGACAAAGATCATCGAGATCGCAGTCGAAGTCGCGTGGGATGATACGAAGGTTTGGGCTTTGAACCATGAGATTCGATAATTCCAGGACTTTCTTTCTTTTCGTGAGGGAAATCTTCAAAAGATACCTTGTTTTCTAGAGATAATGGCCACCATTGGCCTAAACAGTGCCGAAAATCATCGAGATCGCAGAAGAAGTCGCTTGGGATGATATGAAGGTTTGAACCTCGGACTTTGAAATTTGCAAATTCTAGAACTTTTTTTTTCGTGAGGGAAATCCACGAATGATACTTTATTTCCTGGAGATAATGGCCACCATTTACCTAAATGGTGTCAAAAATCATGAGATCGCAGAAGAAGTCGCGTGGGTTGATACGAAGTTGTGAACTTTGGACTCTGAAATTCGATAATTCTAGAACTTTCTTTTTTTGCGTGAGGTAAATCTTCGAAAGATACCTTTTTTCCAGGAGATAATGGCCACCATTTTCCTAAACGGTGTCGAAGATTCTCGAGATCGCAGAAGAAGGCGCGTGGGTTGATACGAAGCTTTGAACCTCGGACTCCAAAATTCCCTAATTCTAGAACTTTTTTTTTCCTTTCCTTTCTTTTCGTGAGGAAAATCTTCTAGAAATACCCTGTTTCCTGGAGATAATGGCTACTATTGACCTAAACGGTGACGAAGATTATCGACGGGTCATAATGAGACAGTACTGTGAACTTTAAAAAACAAAAAACTCACGATCTGGTCTTTATTAAATCTCTTTCATCACTAAAAATGAAAATTATTCGCGCTAAATGACACTCGAGAATTAGCCTAACGTCGCTTCAAAGTCACGAGTGCCATTCTTTACTGACCGTGGTCTTCTTTACAGTAGGACCCTGATACTTTCTTTGTTCTTTTTTTTTTTTCGTAAGGAAAGTTTTCGATTAATCCTGCAAATAATGGCTACGATTGACCTAAACGATGTCGAAGATCATCGAGATCGCAGAAAAAATCGCGTGGGATGATACGAAGGTTTGGACTTCGGACCCCAAATTTCGCTAATTCCAGAACTTTCTTTCTTCTATTTTCATAAGGGAAATCTTCGAAAGATATCCTGCCTCTTGGAGATAATAGCTAAAAATACTATTAGCCTAAATGGTGACGAAGATCATCGAGATCGCAGTGAGATGATAATGTTAACATTAAGAAACAGAAAACTCACGCCAATGCTATTTCACTTCTGAACATTTGATCTTCGATAAATCTCTTTCACCATTAAAAGAATGAAAATTATCCGTGCTAGATTACACTCGAGAATTAGCCTAACGTCGTTTAGGCTGACTACGCAGTGTCACGAGTGTCCTGATAACTGTAGGAAAAATTTTCTTATTGTGAAAAATGGACGCAACGATGAGAGATCCTACGCGTGCAACTCTGCTTTGTATAATACTTATTTCAAATCCGTCAGAATCCCTTTGAAGGAGTCTGAGAAGTGAGTAATGGCACGTGTCAATTGCGCTTCTGTATAGCGCGTTTAAAATATCTAGTTTCCGTTGAGAAGTGCAAGTGTCAGTTTGGTAAATCATTTGGCGATCGAGGGAAGTGGGAACGAAGCGGTTCCTGGTACTCCGAGAGAGTCAAAGGCGCGAGGAACCGTGGCCAGTTCTATTTTCGACAGGTCTCTTTCAGGGAAACTTCCGCGAGAGTTGGCAGAGAGATTGGGGATCGGGAAGGGACGAAGACGATTTAACGTAGTCCATTTTTTAGCGAAAGCAACGGGGGATAGAGGTCCGGGGAAAGGTTTTCAGAGAACACTCTGACGAAGGTTGACTTTGATGCGTGGAAAATGGGAAGATGTGGTTGAGCAAGTGATTTTTAGGCAACCGGGATGGAAGATATAGGGGAACGTTCCTGGAAGGGAAGATCCGTGAACTGGTACATCGAGATTTCCTATCCTCTGCACTTCACCGGCCAGACAACCGAAGTAAAACTTCGATCAGATGATCATTCGAGGAGCCGGTGATAATCCGACGAACAAAGGAGACTCTCGTATCTCAAACTGACCAAGAAATGCAACTGACGATCGAACTAGAACTTATACTATTCCAAAATTTATCGAATTTTAACTCTTCCACTAATCTGTAATATCCATTAGGTGATGCTGTTTTCAGGAAAGTAGAATCTGCGAAAGTTACCCAATTATAGATAAATAATCTGACGGGTAAAGAAGACTCAGAAATTCATTCCTAAATTCTGAAACTCAACGTTGCACTGACTGACACAGTTAGACAATTATAGTCGAATTAAAAATTAACTTATTAAATTTTAACTCTTCCTCTAATCTGTAATATCTGTAATATCCATTAGGATATTATATGTTTTCAGGAAAGTGGATTCTGCGAAAGTTAGCCAATTATAGATTAATAATTTGACGGATAAGGAAGGCCCAAAGTTCATTCCTAAATCCTAAAAATCAACGATGCACTGACTGACACAGTTGGACAATTATAGATGAATTAAAAATTAACCTATTAAATTTTAACTCTTCCTCTAATCTGTACTATCCATTAGGTGATGCTGTTTTCAGGAATGTGGACTCTGGGAAAGTTATCCAATTATCGATTAATACTTTGAGGAATAAAGAAGACTCAAAATTCATTCCAAAATCCTGAAAATCAACGATGCACTAACTGACCAAACAAGACATTTATAATTGAATTAAATATTAACCTATTACAATTTAACTCTTTCTCTAATCCCTGGTGGTGTTTTCAGAAAAGTAGAATGTACAATTACGGTTCAATAATCTGAGGAATAAGAAAGACACCAAAGTGATTGTTAAATCCTGAAAATGAACGATCCACTAACTGACCAAGCAAAACAATTATAGTCGAGTTAAAAATTAGTATATATTATGTTATACAAAAAGGTTCCAAGCTAATGTCTGAAACTCAAACTAAACGATCTTACTAATTATAGTTGAATGAAAAATTAGCTTATATTAAATTATCCAACATGATCCCAAATTAACTTCAGAGGCCTCAAAATCAAAGAAATATTTACTGAATATATATTATAACTCGACAGCACCATATAAAACCGAACTAAAACTCTCATTATCTTGTCATTCGTAATACTGCACCCTAAACTATTTTTTTAAATTTTAAACTTAGCGATTTGACAACTATCTAAACAAATAAATCGACCGAATTAAATCTTGCATTAAAACTCAACCCATAAAATTTCAAACTCAATATATCACCACTCAACCACCAAGAAAAAAGAAACTTCCACCACAATTCTCGTCGAATTAAAAATTAATCTACATTAAATTATCCAAAAAGGTTCCAAATTATCTTCAGAGGCCACAAACTCAACGAACTACTAACTGAATAAATATTATAACTCATCATCACCATACATAACCAAACAAAAACTCTCATTATAATTTCATTCGTAACACAACATTCCAAAATATTTTTCAAAACTCCAAATTTATCGATTCACCAACTATCCAATCAAACCAATCAACCTACCTAAATCTTGCGTTGAAACTCGACATACCACCACTCAACCACCAAGAAAAAAGAAACCTCCGACCGCAATTCTCCTCGCCTCGAACTCGACACGCCATTAAACAGTAACCTCCCTCTAAATTCATCTACCCAATTCTACCCCTGGTGGAAACACACCCATTACGAACGAATTAACCACCATCCACAAAACGGTAGAAACATCGGAGCTACACGAAGAAACACCGAGCTCGACATCATCAGCAACAGCCCCTAGCTAAACTCTAAACTCCCATAAACCCTCTGTCCCGTTGCTATCCGTCTGCTGATCTGAATCTCAGCTCGTAACCCGAAATCGACCTGTCGTTTGCCTCGGGAGCCACCCTCGACGCGGAGGCCACCCTTCGCGAAAGGGTTGCTAGCGACTTGGTTGATTTACCTTGGACCGAGTGCCCTTTGCTTCTTATTACCAGGGACCGCGTGTGATCGAGGCGATCGAGAGGGTCGGCAGAGGCGGCAAACAAGCGTCGCCATTCCTCCTGTGTAACGCGTGATCGACGATCATTGCCGCCCTTATGTATCGAGGGCTAGGTGGCCGCCCAGGGGACGCTGTACGTCGTGTTATCGACGTACAAAGCAGGCCGAGCTGCCGGCAATCGGACTAACGACGCGGGTCAGGGCTCTGTTGCCGGCGGCGCGACACGATAATAGGAAAACACTAAATCGGGAAATTACGTTCGTCCTCCGACGTCTGCCACACCTGCCTGATCGATCCTGCAACGCAATTATAGCGAACGGGCCGCGAGTCCGAGCAGGTCGCCGAAAATCGCCACCGAAACGCTTGTCGACTTCCTGCCGGACCCTTTGAGCCGCTCAGGCTGCCTGCAGGGGGTGTGGCGTTTGCTGTCTGCGGGGTTGATTGTTCCATGGGGTCGCCGGGGTACCAGATGGAAAATACCGGGAAATTTGGCAGCAGTCACGGATTTTCGGATGAGCGTCGAATGATTTGCGGATTTTTTGGCGAGATGTTAGATTGAAATGATTCGGGTTGTATTAGGTTGGTGCATATGAAATGTCGGATTTTTTTACACGCGAACGTTTGTCTTCCTGTTTTCGTTATACTTTTGGTTTTGGCATAACCTCTTTTATAGTCGTACTGTCCATTGCCAGTGTCACATTTCAACAAAGGAGATTTTCTCGAAAGTATTCCCTTTTGTTATTTGATTTGAATTTTATACCGATATGAATCTGAACGATATTCGTATAATTTTTTTGTATGAGTTTAAACTTGGTAATAATGCTGCAAAAGCTGCACGCAACATAAACCAAGCGTTTGGGAAGAATACAGTTAATGATCGAAAAGTGCAGCGTTGGTTTGAAAAATTTAGGTCCGGTGATTTTTCGCTACAAAATGATCCGCGTGGGAGACCCAAAACGTCTGTGAAAAATGATGATCCGAAGGCATTGGTGGAAGCGGATCCAACTGTATCCACGAGGGAACAGGCTACCAGGATGAAAATTGACCATACAACAATATTGCGACATCTTTCTGAAATTGGCAAGGTGAAGAAAATGGATAAGTGGGTACCGCACGAACTAACTGAGCGAAATAAGCTGGATCGGTTGAACGTATGCTCATCGTTACTATCCCGATTTCATCGAGAGCCATTGAAATATGAAGTTTCGCAGCACCCAGCCTATTCACCGGATCTCTCGCCAACCGACTTTCATTTTTTTAAACATTTAGAACTGTTTTTACGAGCTAAACAGTATGAAAATGAAGACAGTTTGAAAAATTCGATATCAGAGTTTATTGATTCTAAAGATCAGAATTTTTTTAAGACAGGCATCTATGCTTTAAAGTCTCGTTGGGAAAAGTGTATTGAAGCGAATGGAGCATATTTTGATTGAATATACAGCTTTTGAAAAGAAATATGCAGTTTTATATATTCACTTAAAAATCCGACATTTCATATGCACCAACCTAATAGGTATCGGTCTAGTGATTTAGGTTGGTTGGAGGATCTGTAAATTATGTATGAGAATTAAATTTGTTGAATTATACTGAGACAGTTCAGCTTGCAGATGAATATTGAGCAGAAATTGTATTTTAAGGTTGATAATCTATAAGTCAAATAATTCGATTAAATTAGTGAATTATATTGACGTACAGATGAAATTCTAAGCAAAAGTGAAATAAATTAATCTGTCGAATTATATTAATCTAGTTCATGCTATAAATATATATATACGTAGGAGAAGGATGATAATTTTAGAAACACAGAGAGGCCAGGAAATTTTTAAGTGAAATAAATTAAACGATGCAGCTTAATTATATTAACCTGGTTTAAATTATAAAAATATATTCGAGGAAGAGAAATTCTTCTAACACAATTTGCCCGTATTATATGATTAAATAAATGAAATTTAATATATCTCAGAAAAATGTGCTAAGAATGCGGAAATTTATTGAAAGCCCTGTATGTAAATAAATTAAATACCCAAAATCAATTGCATAAAACAAATTCAAGTTTCACGAATATAACAAACAGATAATAATTTTTATGACGTAAAATATTCGAAAAATTTGTATACCATATAAATTAATTAAACCTTTGAAATTGATCCAAGTAATAAAAATTCAGAATTATCGGAAGATTCCATCCAAAGATTAATTCCTGTGATCTGATTAAACATGTGAAACAAATTAATTAAATGTATCTCATAGAAATGTATTTTTTAAGAAATAAATTGATTGAAGACCTCTCTCCATAAATAAATCAAACACCCAACAGCAATTGCATAAAACAAATTCAAGTCTCGAAAATACAACAGAATAATAATAATCTGTATGCCATAAATTATTTTTAAAAAATCCTCAAATAAAATAAACTAATTAAACCTCATTAATCCAGTCCAAATACCAAAAACCAAAAAACGATAACAACCGAAAGATTCCATCCAAAATTCAAACCTCTCGGATTACATAAAACAAATTCAAGCCTCGAAAATACAACAGAAGAATAACAGTCTGAATGCCATAAATCATTCAAAAGTTCTTTAACTCTTTCGCTACTACGGATGATTATAGTCACGAGATGTCACTTACACAAAATCAAGGCCCAAAAATTTAAGACAAATGCTATCGTTCCGTTTAGCTCCTTTCGCAAAGAATTGTAAATGCTATTGCAATGGTCAGTTCTCTTCCTTTTTCTTTTCTTCCATAAAGCTTGGCTCGAATGCTTAATATTTCCACCTTGGGCACTACGCTTCATTCCACGATAGGATCTCCATGGCGAGGCCCAGCGTAACGAAAGGGTTAAATCAAATTAACCATCTAAACCGCAATCCAAATATCCAAAACCCAGAAACGATAATAATCGAAAGATTCTGCCCAAAATTCGAACCTTCCAAATTACATAAAACAAATTCAAGAATAACAAACTGTATGCCATAAATCATTCAAAATTTCCTTAACCCTTTTGCTACTATGGGTGATTATAGTCACCGATTATGAGATACTACCTACACACGACAGGTAACTATAGCAACCAACCACCAAAATTGGGCCCAAAAATTAAAACAAATACTATCGTTCCGCTTAGCTCTCTCCGCAAAGAATTGTAAATGCTATTGCAATTATCACTTCCTTTCCTTTTCTTCTAAAATACTTGGCTCGCATGCGTAATGTTTCCATCTTTGGCACTGCACTTCATTCTACGCGATGGACTCCATAACGATGACAATCGTCACAAGAGGCTTAAATCAAATAAACCAAATACCAAAAACCCAGGAACGATAACAATCGAAAGATTCCACCCAAAATTCGAGCCTCCCGAATTACGTAAAACAAATTCAAGAATAATAATCTATATTCCATAAATCATTCAAAACCTCCTTAACCCTTTTGCTACTATGGATGACTATAATCACCGGTCATAAGACACCACATACACCCGACAGATAACTATAGCCACCAGCCACCAAAATTGGGTCCAAAAATTAAAACAAATACTATCGTTCCGTTTAGTCCAGCATCATTTTACGAGAGAGACTTCTAAAATCAAATAAACCATCTAAATCTCATCGACCGTGACCAAATACCAAAAACCCAAGAACGATAACAATCGAAAGAATCCACCCAAAATTCGATCCTCTCAAATTTGCTCCTCGCATCCCTGAAAACTCCGCGAAAAATTACCATTCATAAAATTCCGACACACGCGTAGCACGCTGGGAGACCCGAGTGACTGGAACAGCACGCAATACCCATACGTCAGAGTATCATGACCGTAGGTACGCGACCTAAACGAACCCGTCAAAAGCGGTCCGCGTGACGGCCTCACCTCCAGATTCGATTACGTCGCGTGCAAGTCCGATCGCAGGATTAATCAACGCTGCGAGCCAGCGCGATACCTCGCGATACCTCGCGCAATCGAGCCGGGATCGATACCGGCGCATCCCTCTCCGAGACGTACGATATTTTATTCATAATTCGAGATACCATCCCACGACACCTGATCTGACGTCATTTATACATTACCCGCCGCCCAGGACGACTCTCTCGTCTCTCTCTCTCTCTCTCTCATCTCCTCTCTTTGTCTGACACGCGTCTCGTACCTGACGCGTGCACCGGCGACAAAGTGGATTTATACGAGCGAGAACTCGGCGACGTTTTCCCGCAGTCTGCATGTTCGTTTCGATCAGAGACATTTTAGCAAACAGGATCGCTCTGATCTCCACGGACCGATCTCTGCGGTGGCTGTTAAACGCTGGGTTAGAACGCGGCTGATCGGGTTTCACTCGAAATGATCGGTGGGGCTGTGTTTTCGTTTCCAAGGTGGTTTTGACGTTGACGATTTTCGGACTTTTCCGTTTATTTCCGGTCGGTTTGTTTGGCGATACTGACTCGTGATGTTTATAATGTTGGTTGATATTTGGGGGTAGGTTCGATTGGTTAATGATATTAATTTGGAAGTATTTAGTAATGTTGATTGAAGGGTGTTTAATAATATTTGATAATTTAGCGGGTTAACGCGACGATTAATGTTGTTAATTAAACGAGATTTAATAATATACATAATGTTCTTGAATATTTAGTTATACTCGGTCACTGATTATATCAATAGTGACCGATGTTATTTATTCGAGAATGTAAAAATTTGAAAGCAATCGAGAATGTTGATTTTGTTAATAGAATTGTACTGAATACTGTTATTAAAATAGTACAGGTAACATATAACACGGTATAATGTCGTGTTGTGTGTTATATGAGACCAAGAGTCTATACAAAAAGCCGCATTGCGTTTTGAATACTTATTAAAAACAAATTCTTCTTTTAATTCTACGTAAAAAACTTAATTTCTATTAAAAATATAAATGTATGTACAACACAAAACAAAAAAAGAGAAAAATATTATTTTAATTCCACGCAATTTTAATTTCACAAATTTCTTCGTATTTTTTTCAAAAATTTCTGGGACTCAAATGGTTAAAACGGCACAAGCTTCGTCGCGACTGAAAAAGTACAGTGTTGTATAAAAGTTTTTCCAATTTTCTTATCGTGTTAGAGCGAAACCGTGTTATAGAATATCGTGTTGTAGGAGAGTTCTCGCAATTTATGAATCGTGTTATAGAGAAACCGTGTTATAGAATACCGTGTTGTAGGAGGGTTCTCGCAGTTCATGAATCGCGTTATAGCGAAACCGTGTTATAGAATACCGTGTTGTAGGAGAGTTCTCGCAATTTATGAATCGTGTTATAGCGAAACCGTGTTATAGAATACCGTGTTGTAGGAGAGTTCTCGCAATTTATGAATCGTGTTATAGCGAAACCGTGTTATAGAATACCGTGTTGTAGGAGGGCTACCTGTATTTTATAATATTAACTCTTTGCACTCGAGAGGTGACTCGAAGTCACCATTCGTTTTAATGCCATAGCTAGAATTCGAATAAGCGATAATAACTATTATAGGAAGCTTAATTTTAGGAAAGTAGGATTACAGGATAACATCAAAGTTACCGATAGACAAATGTTGTTTT
>NIJG01000104.1:353921-373882 GCA_002201625.1 Euglossa dilemma
ACTAAAAATATATATTTTGATACTCAGATATATATTTCACACTCAAAATCTCACAGTTCCTTAAAAAAACTTCGCAAAACCATCCCTCCTCTTGAATTCTCAAAACCCCTAAATTCCCATTTCACCTTCGATCCATGAAAAAACCGAAGCGACACCCTATCCATCTGTCCGACCCCTAAAATCCTCAATCGAGTCCGTACGCGTCGCATTAACCCCGTTACCCCTATTTGTAAATCAAACTACGAAAGCTGAGGAACCCGGAATAACTGCAACCCGGAATCTCAGCAACCCTGTCTGCCCGGAGCCGAATCCGAAGCCCGAAGCCACGTCCGTTGTCTCGAGACGACGCGAGCCGGGTGCCGGAAAGAAAAACGTAAATAATTTTCGCGTGGACGCGGACGCGTCCGGACGGACGTCAGGGAAAAAGGGAGCAGAGCGTCTGCTGGCAAAGGGTGGCCCGGTATGCAGCCAGCCACGCGAGGGGTTGGCAGGGGTGGCGAAAGAAGAACTCGCAGCGCGGCAAAGAAGAGGCTGGAACAGAAGCGAGGACGGAAGGGGGCGCGCCTGGAAGAAAAAGGGGGTGGAAAGAGGGAGCCGGAGAACTGGAGGAGTGTCACAATAGCCTGCAGATTGGAGAGGCAGACGTACAGTCCCTGACCTGGCCGTGTACAGTCCGTTTCGAGGTCTACCCCGGGCATGTGTGAAATAATGCTCCACCCCGTCATGCCGGACGACCAAACCGCGATATTACTACTTGCACAAATACGGATATGTACGATAAACCGGGCTTAATAGGGTGCTCGAATGACCATCCAGGTCCTCGAGCTTGTCGATCTTTCCTGGGTGCTGGGGCAGGATCGCTGGGGACCGTTTTGTCTCGGTTGTGATTGCGATTGTGTGTACATGGGCCGGTCGAAGAATGGGTATACTGTTTTATTGTGATCCCTGTTGTTTGATCCAGAGAACAGCTCTTCGGCTCGAGAAGTTTTTAGTTAACACTAGATTTACGGGACCCGTCAATTTCGACGGGTGAGTTGATTCAATTTTACAATATTTATAGATTTAATCAATTTATATTATCCCTTTGCTACTCGATGATTTTTTAGATACGGAAGATTCAGAAGCTTACAGATTTTCTGCTATGAAACTGGTTATTATTTCCAGTGGTAAATAAAGAATCGTATAATAATTAACAAGTAAAATTGTTTGATTTCGATATCTCGCGTGTTGTTGTATTATCTTGAATTTGATATAATTATTAATATGGGGCTCGAAAATTTTATGGTGACTGACAGTCGACTTTCCAGGGCGAAAGGTTAAGTTAGTTAATATCGTAATTGTTTTTAAACTAAATTCATGGTCTTATTTTTTAAGAAAATACGTAGCTTTCTTTATAGGTAAATCTGGCGGGTCCCCATAAAGATTGGTATTCAAGAACATCCGTAAACGTAGTGTTAAATAAATATAAATTAATCGGTAAATTATTTCTTCAAGCTTTTATTTATTTATGGTTCTTTGTTACTAGGTTTTACCGATATTTAATCCCTTGTCATACTTTGACGAGTATTACTGAGAATTTTGGGCCAAACCTGAATATCACGGGTCCTACTCGTAATCATTTAAGCGCGAATAACGAATCTTTAGACTTATTTTTTACTATGCTTGACGAATATTTGTGGGACATGCTAGATATGGAAACAAATCTTGTTTATATCACGTTTTAAGTTCCGATATTCTGTCTTCCTCACTTTGGGCCCCTTTCATGAACAATTGGGTGCATAACTTGGGCCCGGATTCTAATAGTATGGCAAGGTGATAAGGAAGATATGTTAGTATTAGTATCAGGTTAGCTGTGATTGACGAGTTGTCATAGAGAAGTTGCATGATTTTGTGTAATGCGTAAAAAGTAGCGAGTATTATTTAAATTATAATTTTTGTGAAAGGTAGATAAGTATGGTAGAAAGGAATAAAATTCTATGATTAAAAATGTTTCTGGATTTAAATGCGAGTAGAAATATTAATTCACAAAGAAATTTGGTAATTCCATCCAAGAGATATTTAATATCGATTTTCTTGAAAACAACCTCGTACGAAAAACATTTATTCTACGATTTCTCTTTAATTTTTCGCGTAAAATTAATTAAGTCGAGAAATATGTCCACTTTGCACATATTCGATGTGAATTTTCTCGGAAACTGAGTCTCGTGCGAAAAATATTTATTCCAAGTGCTCGCTTTATTTCTCAATCCAGACTCGATTATTGGAATAAAAGTAGGCAATGATATTTTCATTCGACCAATAACTAATGCTTTATTTGTTTTAAAACCATCTTTTCCATTGACAATATAAAATATTGTACTGAAACGAACGTTTCGATTTCTAGTCACGTTTTCCTTTATTTACATAGCGATAATAACATTTTAGCCGCGTAATTAAAATAAGTAACAGGTCGAGTACTTGGATAATGTTGAAACCTATACACTGTATGTTATTGTATAATTCTTGACCTGCGTTTTAAAGTGCTCGAATCTGTGTTTCGATAATATCGCAAAAGAGCAACCGTTCATAAAGTGTTCATAAAATTAAGTAATAAAATATAGGTAATGTATATTTTGGTCTGAGAAAAGAATTACATAATTATATAATATAGAAGGTTACATTGATAAAATCCCTTAGAATATCGAGAGAGTATATACTACAATGTATCCCAATTTAACGCGATTGATAAAATAATAATCAATCTCGAAGGTTGCGTTAAAAATTCCAGGCCACCGTGTATAACGCGAATTCTCAAATATCACGAAACTCGTCTAAATCACGCCGTGATATTCGATCGAAACCGTACCGAGCATCGTGTCGAGAATATAGCGAAACGAATCTGGAACCCCATAGGATTAAAATAGAAAAGAAAAGGGGGAAAAAGAAAGAAAAATAGAAGATCGATTGGCGAGATCGTACGGGATCCATCGAGGCAAGTACGATGGGCGAATCCTCAAGTTGTCGGTGTTCGATATTCGCGTTTACTTCGGGATACAGAAACGACGGGATTTTGGCATATCAATCGAGAAACTTTTTGCACGTTTGTCTACGGCCGCGTCACGTGCGTACCAATTGCTCCATCGCCGCATGATAAACGACGGAGAAATTTCCACGCTGACGACCGTGCATCGATGGGGTCCCATTTGTCACGGAAACCTCATCTTTTTTCAACAACACCGGTTTTCCATCCGAATGGCTTGTTCGCATTCGCCGCGGCAAACAGAAATTGCTCGTTGCCAAGTCACGAGCCGTGTTCCCATCGAGACAACAAAGTGATCCATGATAAGGATCCATCTGCTCGCGAATTATTTTCAACCCAGCCATTTCATTTTTCTTTCCCTTTGGCCACGCTTTTTCTTTTCAATCCTCCTGCGTCTGCTTTGTTAATTAAATTATTCGTCAGATTTCGCCAATTTCTTCTTTTCAATGTATTACATGTACATACTCCTGCGTTACTTTTAATTTCTCTTTGTTTCTTGGCTTTGTTACGTTATTTAAAATTAGTTTTGAGTTTTCGAATGAGAACTTTTGTTGCCATTTTAATTTCTTTCTGTATCATATATACGACTATTAATTATTAATAATTTTATTAACTTCAAATTTTATGGATTATAAATGTAATACTCGTGATTCATTTTTCAAGAAATTAAAATTTTTACGGTGATTCTTTAACGATAAGGAAATAATCGAGTGGACAAAAGATAGAATCTAAAATTGGTAACCAAATTTCAAAACTTAAGAAAGTAATTAAATAATTCTTTTTTTTGTACATTGAGTACCATATTTTTAATCTTCTTTATTGTTTAAATATATAATATGTTATTATAAAATCGTCGTGACTGTCCTGATTAATTTCAATCACAAAAAGGAGTAGAATGATCGAAATATAAAATCCAAAACCATTTTCGAATCTTCCTTCTTCTCTTTAGATGCAACATTTTTAAACATCCTCATATGCTTCACAAATATAATATTTCATTATAAAATCATCGTGATATTCGTGATTAATTTTTCCACAAATGTCACAACTTTAAAAATTACCCTCGAATCGCGAAAACGACTAGAGTAGCGAGCAAACAAAATTCAAAAGTTTCATTTTCGACGAATTCCTGATTTTCTAAAAATCTTTCCGCGCTTTGAATAAAATATTCCCGGTGCACAAAGAAGATCGTATATTCCTCTTACTTAAGTGGCTTATTCCAGATTTATTCTCCGGCTAATAATTATTCAAATACCAGCATCCGGTAATACCTTTTATCACCGCGATTCCCAGGGAAATACAGTTTCGCCGTGAAAGATAGTAGTACCGCGGAAACTCTCCCAAATCTACCGATTGTTCGGCATTACATTGTAGTACCTCTTTCGTGGACCTCCATATGTTCAATCCCTCCTATTCAACATACTTTCGACAATACATTCACCCGCGGATTAAACGAGGGCCACCCTTTTTAAACTCCCTTCTTATTCGAAGCTGAAAATTTCGAACGCGCGAGCGAGCAGCCGGTTTCCACGATTTTATTTCATCCCGATCTCCTCCGGCTGCTTCCACCCTGAAAAAGTCACCCCACGGGATCGTGGGGCCGCCATTGCGAGCGAGAATATCGCGGCGGACGCAAAAATTCGCCGGATCATAAATCACTCGCAACGAGTATGCCACGTCGATCACCTCGCCGATCGAAGAATCTGCTTAACGACCAGGTGTAATAAACTAATGACAGCTACGAGACGTTTTTGCGTCGTTAACCGGCGGATTAACGAGCGAAAATTTGCGAGGAATCGGTGAGAAGGAAGATTTATAGAGGTTTATTGCCGGCCTCCTGAGATTCTTTATATCGCAGATGTGATTGCCGGATTAAAATGTTCCTTGAATGAGATATCGCCGAGGTTTTCGCTTTTTTTCGATAATTATCGTACGCTCGCTAATGGCGCGTTGAAGTCGCGAGGATAAATATGGGACAGAAGGAATCGTAAAAGTAACGCGAAGAGTGGGAATCTATAGATTTTTTAGAACTATACAATTTTTTAGTTGAATTAATTTTCATTTATCGAGCTTTGGTCATTCGTCGAATAAAAAACAATTTGTGAGTATTTTTATGAGGATATTTAAAAAAATTTTTTAAAGAACTGTGAAATTCTTTAATGAAATTAATTTTCATTGATTCTAAGTTTAAAGAAAATTCACTCCTCGACCTAACTAGTTTTATAAAACGAAAGGTAGGGATTTATTATAGATGTAGAAAGCTTTTAAGAGTAGAATTTAAAAAAATTCCGGAAGTAGGGATCATTATTTGAGTTAAATCTTTATCAAATGCCTAGAAAAAATGTAGAAAAAATTTTAGAAGTACTATTAATCATTTCAGAGTTTGAAAGATTAATCTATACCTACATATAATATATTATTCCCATAAAAATATTGTTTTAAATTCGTCTTCCAGGTATATTACAAAATAATTGATTTATCAATAAAAATTCAAAGTAAAAATAAAATGCGTATCACTAACCAACTGCAATTTAATTAAAATTGTACAACCAGATGTTATATACATATATTATATTTACTAAAATATTTCATAAAATTCCAAACACGAGGACCAGAAGAAAAACACGGATAAAAATAAAAGAAATTAAAACCACCGTAACGGAATCCAATAAAATTTCTCTTTACACGTTCTTCGCCCTCTTCCTGTCCGTCAATTTAATCCCAGCCGTTGTATCTCGTAACGCAAAATCCCCAGAAGCGTCTTGCAGTCCCACGAATCGGTAGTTTCAATTTAATACTAGGAAAGTTGGCCATTTCACGGTATACATTGATTCCGGCCACGTTTTATTACCTTCTTTCAAGAGCCCGCTCATCAAGGGGCACAAAAACCTGGACGAAAAGTCGTCGAATCGGAATTAACTATCAAATTTTGCAGATACAGCTCCGCCCAGACTGTGTTTACTTTGCAACAAAGTTTCCATCGAACGGCCTTTCCTTTCTGCCAGCAAGCCCGCGCGAGTTTTCAATTCCACCCTCCCCCTCTCCAACCCCCCCAACTATGTGGCAACTACAACCGAACTCTATTTACCAACACGGTGATGGATGAAAGGGGATGCGTTCTCGGTCATCCCGGTGTTTCGTTTAACTATTTTTCTTCCCATGGCCGGATGGTAAATGTAATTACCACGCCTCCTGCGGATTTCCGTGCTATTTTTTCGCCATCGCGGGGAGAGGAGCGAAAAACGCGATGGATGGCAGCGAAAATCACGCTGCGTGGAAATAAGGAGCCGAGGTTGCTACGGGTAGCCCCGAGTAAATTCGGCAGAAGGAGAAATGTACAGGGTGCGCGAAAATATTCATTAGAATAAATCTGCATCGATGAAAATTTGATAATACAAGTAAACGGTTAGACTCTTTTTTATTGTATTGAATTCTATTGGTCACTAAGAGAAAGTAAAATGGTTTAGATATATATTTTGACCCATTGCGTGGAGATATGTAGGTTTACCGCTTGGTCAATATTTTTCTGGGATTAAGAAACCCCAGATTATCAGATTTGAACTAAATTAGGTTAATTTGTTGCTTTTCCGGAACGATAGAATTTTCCTCTAGGCCAAGGAATATTTTCGTAACCAGCTCGGTCACATTCGTATATTAATAACCAAAACTCCTTGTAAACTATACTCAAAAGATAAAAATTCTAATTTCGTTTCGATTCGTTCGATATATCCTAACAACACGTATCTACGAATTATTTTTCGCAACACAGTTCCACGCGAACCTAATCCGATTAATTACAATCCAATCACGGTAAATCACCGATGAATTCCGCGAAGAGTCATTCGTGACAGACCCAAGTACTAGACACAACCTCGAGCAGCACCGGTGAAAACTCGTACCGCGAGATATTTAACCGGGAGAGAAATTTGCGGGAATAAATTCTCGCAACTATCCAATCGACAGACGTAGACGAAAAGCCGGTGGAAAAATATAGAACAAGGTAGCGCAGCGCGGCGAAATCAATCTCACCTAAAAACCCGGCCGGAACGAGACAGAAAGAAAACAAAGGGAACCCTTCCGTTCGTCTGGTCGCGGCAGAAAACTTTCGCCGCGAATTTTTCCCGCCGACGCTTCCCCCACCACCGCGCTCGTCCTATCCCCTCCCTCTCGCTCGCTCTCGCTCGAGCGACAGTGGTGGGGGTAGCGGAGTAAGAGGGACCAGCTGAAGCGTTACAACGGGCCCACTCGTTGCATAGGCGAAGTCGCTGCGTACAGGGTGACCGCTGAATAATCGACTACGCGGCTTCTCTAACGTATCGCCCGATGAAAGACACCGTCCGTGTTGCTTTAGGACCGATTCAACGGAGATTGAGTTTGTACTGGCTCGTNCCGTAGCTCTGGGGCGTAATATTGATCATGGCGCGGGTGGCGTGTAGAGGGGAGACCGGGGTGTCTGCACGTCTCGACCCCTCCACCGCGACTACAGCCGACGCTTCCCCCACCACCGCGCTCGTCCTATCCCCTCCCTCTCGCTCGCTCTCGCTCGAGCGACAGTGGTGGGGGTAGCGGAGTAAGAGGGACCAGCTGAAGCGTTACAACGGGCCCACTCGTTGCATAGGCGAAGTCGCTGCGTACAGGGTGACCGCTGAATAATCGACTACGCGGCTTCTCTAACGTATCGCCCGATGAAAGACACCGTCCGTGTTGCTTTAGGACCGATTCAACGGAGATTGAGTTTGTACTGGCTCGTTTCGCTGTTACCATCGACCAGACCTGATTTCCGTTTGCACTTGCACGCGCAGCAGGCGGGTTCCTACTGCCAGGTCAGGTTTTCTTCCTTTTCTTCTCCGTTTCGACGGTGACTCGCGGTGGTTGATGCGAAATTTTTCCTTTTTTTTCCTCAGAGTTTATTTATGTATTGGTACAGTTTAATGTCGAGGAGAAATTGGTAGGTGATTTGATATTTAATTTACGTTATGAGTGCAGATATGGGAGTTAGTTTATTTTATACATATAAACAAAACAGTTTAGTCTTCTCTGTTTCGGCAGTGATTTATCGTGATTCGGGTTGATGCGAATTTTTTCCTTTTTTTCCTCAGAGATTCTAAGGGTTTGTTTATGTAGAGATATAGTTTAATAACGATGAGAGATTAGTAAATGACTTGATATTTAATTTGCGTTATGAGTGCAGATATGGGTGTTAATTTTTTTTTGTGCATACAAACAAAACACTATAGTCTTCTCAGTTTCAGCGGTGATTCATCGTGATTCGGGTTGATGCGAATTTTTTCCTTTTTTTTCCTCAGAGATTCTAGGGTTTGTTTATGTATAAGTACAATTTAATGACGAGGAGAGATTGGTAGATGACTTGGTATTTAATTTGCGTTATGAGTGCAGATATGTGTATTAGTTTTTTTTGTGCATACAAACAAAACACTGTAGTCACGTAACGCATACACACATGATAAAATATTTTTCCAGGCTACATATATTTATCATTTCAACTATTTTCCTACTATGTAAAAGTATTAAATCGAATTTTGTCAAATTATTTTCAATATGCAATTTCATGGAACTAAATAAAATTATAAATTCTTTGTGTACATCAATTTGATTCTCTTCGTTTTTTTTTTTTTTTATCGATAAAAAGAATTTTGGTGACATATGCCAATTTCCTAAGTTTTCAAATTATGTAAATAGGTTTAGATAGTGTATAGTATGAATTGTGTTACTAAGATTTTGTTAAATCGTATAATTTCTTTGGTGAATGAAATTTGGTTTAGATATGTAAAAGAAACGAAATGGAATTTTTCGAAATTGTTTTAAGGGATGTGTGTTAAATATTCGTGTTACTTTTGAAACTCGAGAGACGATACTTACAATTAGGTGGGGTTGTTTGGTTCTGAAGGGAGCGTATTGTAATCGATAGAATATTCCGTTCGGGGCTATTCGTGCCGGCATTTTGATCGTACGTAATAATTTATATAATAATCCGTATAATCTAATATAATCTATATATTGCGCAAGAAGAATTACATTTTATTCGATAATACAACAAAAATTGCATAATAATCTGCATAAGCTAATTAATAAAAGGAAATTATTTATATAATTCGTATAACAGTACCGAGAATAATCTGTAGGAATAATTCACAATCGAACTTTGACTTTCAAATTGCTCGATTTTTGAAAAATCGTGAAAAATATTTCTTCCAACATTTTTGCCGGAATGAAATATTTTTCCCTGTTTACAATAATTATCGGAATTTATTCTCGTGTTTTGTAACAAAACCGAGTGAAATCCTGGAATGCAGGAGTTTGTTTAAATGTCGATTACCAACATTTTTATTGCAACACTTTGCAACATAGCTTGTCCTGAATTTGAACGGATTTTTTCCCGTTCTAAAATCCTTTTCTCCATAATGATCAGTTCAACTCGTCGAATGATTGATAGTCAAGAACGAAGCACTTTCTACAGATTTGTTATTGCAAAATCATAATTTGCCCATCGCTGCCGGTAAAATATCTGTTCCCATGTTTCCAACTGTACTAAATATCAATTAACTATAACAGGTATACTTAAGCTACTGCTTTGGCTTCCTATTGCATAATGTGATTAGAGCATGCTCTTTTGCTTCGCGTTTTGCACATCCATAGTTCACACTGGGAGAAACTTCATTTTATATTACAAATAAAATTTCATTTATTCCTTTTCGCTCGTACGTTTATTCGAATAATAATCGATTTATTAAACCAGTTATAATAATTGACACGAATTTTCGTTTTTACCGTTGCCACTGAGAAAATAAATTTTAACTTTTATTCAGACAGAAACGAAACTACGTGTATCTATTTATACGAAGTACTATTATCTACGAATTGCATATTTAATTACATATCACGAGGTGGCAGCTGTGGTATTAAATTGCACCATCAATCAAGTCAAAATTCCCTATACTGGTTGCATAAAAGCATCAAGAAAATAAGAAAATCAATCAAAACGATCTTACCAGATGTAATTAAATTTTTTATTATATTTATCCAGATATCGTTAAGATATTTTCATATTCTAATTTATTCAAATAAAAAAACATCGCAATGATATCCGTAATTATTTTATTATTGCACTATGCAACAGTACATTTAATATTTCTAATAAAAACCTTTTATTCCAGTAAAAAGTACTCCGGTAACATTTACAATATTTATTAATTAACATTTTATTCTTCCATGACATTTATATCAAATTACGCTTCATAATAGAATATTCGTTGCAGTAAATTTTTATTGCATTTATATTTGAATGCACAGAACCGAATTTAATTTATCGCAAAAATTGCTCCCATTTTTCCAGAAAAAAGAAAGAATAAAACGTATCGTTCCAATAAGCACACCAGGATCACACACCTGGGTGAATTTTCAACCTGCGAGAAATGAAGGACACTCGGAATGATAGGGAACAGAGCCGAAATAAACGGGTTCCTTAATTTCAGTCGAGATGAACGGGGAGCACGAAAAGCGAGCTCGCAACAATAATTCATTTTTACGAAAGTTTCAAACTGTTCGTCGTTCAAAACGTTCGTGTAAACGCAGTCGACAAACAGCAGTTTATGACCGGTCCACACAACGAGCCAAGTTTCGCATGCAAATAACGGCTCGCGCGAAATTAATATGGATGTTAAAAGCTGTTACATGTATTGCTCAAAACGGATCGAGATAAACGGAATTACCGTAATTTCAAACGCGTCATGCCGGGCCACGTTCGCCGGCAAATGGAACGATAAAACGTATCCGGTGAAAGTGATTCGGGGTAATTCGTTATAATTTTTCCGAAGATCATTCCCCGCGATTAAAGACGTGGCAATTCATTTTCCAAATCCAATTGTCGCTCGATCTATTGATATTTTATCGCTACTCGACCATTCGTTACGGTAATCATCCCCTATCTTTCTGTTACAATTACGGTGCCATTATTTCGTTAAATAAAAAGGTATTTTTCTCAGAATTCTTCTATATTATAATTTATTATGGTAATGATATATCCTTTTATTAAAATTATTGTATTACGTCTCATTGTTTCATTGTTGCATAGATTAAATTATCTCTTCTTTTCTTTTTTTTTTTGATGATCTTTGAATTTTTCTCAGTAATTTATGATTAATTAAAAAGAAATATATTGAGTTCAACGAAGAAATATAAAACCTGTCACATTGGAAAAGTAATTAAAATATAATTATCGAAACAATCTAGTATTATTCTTTTTTCTTTTGTCAATTTTTTGAAGTTTATTTTAGAGATGAAGAAATATTTTTGCAATCGTTTTTCTTTGATTTTTTTATTTTCTTTGATCGTTGATAATGAATACTATTTTTAGTTACGATGACGTGAACCAAACGGTAGTGCAGAGCCTAGGGACTTTTCATTTGGATCAGGCCAATCTTTTATTAACTTCGCCTGTATATTTTATTTGTATACCAATGTTATTTCAGCTCCCTTTTATTTCCATTGTTTTTCTTTTTCCCGGTCTATATTTCATCTGTAACAATACATCAATTTTCTATCGATTTCCTACCCGATAAAAAAGTGCATGAATTTATACATCTGGACAAGAAGAATGCATATAACCAAAGACCAGAATACTGTCCAATAAATATTAACTATGTCAATAATAGAAAAAAAAAGTAGAGGAAATGTCAATAAAAACATATTCCCATCACCACCTCGTAGAATCCATTCTCCATCCCTTGTAACACAAAAAAATCACTATATCTCCAACAATTCTAAAAACGAAATTCGAAACCTTTTCTATCGTTCCTTTCAACAACGACGATAAATGTAATATTCTTTTAAGTCACAAAATATAATATACAACAAATTTGTACGTATATAAAACTAATTAACAATTCATAATACTAAACGTACGATGATTGGACAAAAAAAAGAGAAAAAAGAATGGAAAAATTCATCTAATATTTGATAAAAATTTTAATCCGGTTATTTGTGGTTGATCCTTTTGTGATATGATTTGTATTAAATATTGGATGAGAAGTTAATCACCGATTAAATATTTTAAATATTTAATATTTAATTATTAAATATTCGTGCCGGTTTTTTACTTTTACCATTTAAAATTACACGTCGAATAAACCTTTAAATATTAAAAAAAAATTTAGTCGCCCTTTTGTTCTACGATTTCTTCCTATTTTATTGATAAAGACGTTAATTATCGATATAGCTTATAAAATGCGACGAAGAATGTAAATATCACCGCAGAACGAACTTATGGGACGACCAAATAAAAGAAAATTCTAAAAATAATATTAATCCTTTTAGTTTGTGAATGTCTAATATTTCGTGTTTCATTTTCCAAACAACAAGCCTCAGAAAATTACTCTAAACTCGCAATAAACAATTAAACAACGATCAAACGATTCGTCGTGAAAATTCAAAGACTCAAAACTGAAATAAATCAAACGAACACTACTTCTACCAAAAAATGTTCACCCAAAAATTTATATCGTTTTACTTCAATAGCGAATATTTTATTTTAAAACAATTTCAAAGAACCTAAAGTGTTAAAACGATATTTATCATTTCTAATAATTCCTAACTCGGAACGGCTGCAAATTTATACCGTGATAAATGGCAAAATCCACTACGAGATATCACGTAATTAATAGATTCGAATTAATTTCTCGAACGCAAAACGACACGACGCAATGCTGAAATTAATTATTAAATATTAAATCGATCGGTCGCGAAATAGGGACGGGAAAAAATAGACTTCAAGTGTCGAGTTTATTTTTATTCTTTCCCCTGGCGAGAAATCGAGTTTGTCCGAAAACTTTTCCAAGGGTAGCCAGCTGCTTGGACCACCGTCTCGGAATAAAACTACGAAAGAGGAATCCGAGTGGCGGGTGATAAGACACGAACGCGGCGATAAAGATCGGAGAGATGGACGAAAACGGGCAAGATGGCGGGTGAGAGGAAAATATCAGGGGGGTGGCTGTTGCGGGGGTAATTTCGCAACAGGGATACAGAGTTGCCGGATACTCCTTCACCCGGAGTGGAATGCAATCTATCCGGGCTTGATCGTCGGCCGCGAATTGGAATGGAAATTTACCGTGCCATAAATTCCGCGGCGTTAAAGAATACGAGAAGGATTAGGCGATCGGCGATTACGGCTGTCTCTGTGCACGCGGCTAATGCCGTTAAATTGCCTCCGCGTCGAATAGCAAAGTACGAACAAAGTGGATTATTGCGTGGATGTAAAATCCGGGAAGTGAAACTTACAAGGAGAGCACCGGATAATGCTACTTTCCCCTTTTCCTACGTTCTCCAGGTCGCGTTTAGGCTCCTTTCACGGGAGAAAGCGCGGACCAATGCGATTCCTCGCTCTTCCTTGAAAAATTACCACCGTGATTTATCGCGCGAACCATGGGCTTCCTGTTTTTCTTCAATACCACATTTTTCTCTCGTGCGGATTTCAAATCTCTGTCAGGTTAGGGGAACTTGGCTTCGTGGAAAATTGAATCTGCTTTTCTTTGTATATTTTTTTTCGCTTTTCACTTCGTCAATCGTGTGGGTCATTGGCAACTGTATTTATTACATAGGTTTATAGAAATTTTAATATGAAATTATAATTTGCATTACTTAGATTTGCGTTAGATTAAGTTAAAGGGAAGAGTGGATTGTTTAGAATTAAATTGTGAAATATGTTTGGATATTGTTGATATTGGAATTTTATTCTTATGGGAAATTGGTGATTAAATAGCACCTGGATAGAAATATTCATCTTTGATGGGTTTTGAAGTATGGTATGTGATTTGGATATGATTCTTGTCAGAAATTTGTGCAGAAGGATATCACATGTTTTATGTACATTTAGTAAATTTGTTTTGGGTAGTTTGATATTTTTACTGGATTTTAAAATGAAACTTTATTCTTGAGTATCAAGAGGATTGGCTATTAAACAATTCTTGTTTTTCATGAGAAAAGAAATTTTGTTATGGGATTATTAAATCATATCACTATGTATGCATTTATATAAATATTCGCAAATATAAATTATCAAAAAATTATGTTATGGAATATTTTCAATATATCTATGTATCCCACAATATTCTTGCATGTATCTAATATATATTTAATAACTTAATACAATTTTTGTAGAAATTTAACAATGATATTTGTTCAAAATATTTCACATTATCTTTCCTAAAGAAACATATTTTTAACATTGATATTTCTTCTTCATATTTGCCAAAAATTTATATCCAATATACCCTAAAAATTCAATTTTCTAACCCTCTAAACTCCCCTAATTATTTCATTCTTCCAAAATAATAAAAAACTGAAATAAGAATTTTTATTTTCATCAAAATCCTGTAACAAGAATTATAGTTATATAAAATACCCTAAAAATTTAATTTTTGCATCCTACAATTAATCCAAACACTAATAATCGATTTAACCCTTCTAAAATAATTGAGAAAAATAAAAAGTGGGAGAAGAAAATTTCTATTCTCATCCGAATACCTCCAACCATTATTTCCAATTCATTTTTGACCGATCCGCGATATTCGTCGAGTGCTAAAAATTATTTCTCGAGCAATTACAGCCCGCAAATCTCTCGTGTTTGTAACAACGTTGTAAACTATCCACGCGAAATAATAACAGACACCAGCCACCATTGGCCAATCGTAATATTTCTTCGAAACGAGATGCTAACTGCTGACCGTTTTACGACTCCATTTTATCTTCCAGCGGCTGGGTTCTTGTATCGACAGCAAAAAACAGGGTTGCAACAGCGGAAACTTCGCGGAAGACGAATTTTTTTTCCCTCATTGCGGAAATTATTATTAATCGTAACACGGAAATTCACCGTTTATCCTAATCGTCGGACGCGAATTTATTGCACGTTCGAATATTAAATTGTTATTCCGCGTAATTTCGACTCTTCCACTATATCTCTTTCTGCTATCTGAATTTTTCCCGGATATTTCCCAGATTTTCCTCCGCTGCGATCGTCGGTAGTAAAATTTTAAATGGAGTTTTTAAGAGATTTCTCGTGAAGTGAAAAGAGTTGTAAAGGATTATATGGACGATTCGCGTTTTTTTTACAGCGAGTAGATGAAACGAAGTACATACGTATACACAGTGATAGATACATTGTCTAACAGTCCGAGAGTAATTTTGAAAATTTTTTAAAAATAAAATTTAATCGAGAAAATCGTTCGCGAGTAGTTATATGTGTATAGATATTAGGGGTGGTTTTGGATGTAATTTTTGAGCTGATAGAGAGTTCGTGAAATTTAGAAAATTTTTTTTAGGAATATTTCTTATAGCAGAGATTTTTAAATAATATTGAAATAATTCAGGTTTGATTGTCATTCCGCGGGAAAGGATAAATTTAACCAAGAATGAATCTCGCGAAGGTCTTCGAACCTGTGTTTTATTATTGGCGTAAAGCAGACGAGAGTAGACATAAAATGGAGATAAAATACGTGAAAACGAAGAGCGTATAAAGACAACGCTTACGGAGATTTCCAAGTAAAACAGGGGTGAACTCCTTAAAGAACAAAGTATGAGGTGTTAAAGGAAAGAGTCGAAGACTTTAAACAGGGGTGAAAGACTCGCGATAAACGTGAATTTTAACAACTGCTATTAGCTACGGGGTAAATTGAAAAAATTTTTGATTACGTTAGACGAGTACTCTGGAATTTGTAAACCGACTTTACTCGACTCCGCGTTATGACAATTATAAAATGAAAGAAATAAAAGAGCTATTATTTTCCAGGTACGAGAAACATTAAAGTTTACTACTTATATTCTACGAAATTATGGCAAGTATATCATAGTTTGAATTAAATTTTATATTTCAGCTATTTTTCTTTTTTATAGCTCAAAAAAATTCTGTTTACGCTATTTACTAGATTAATAAATTATACTTAGTACGAGAAACTTCTGTAATCTTTACGACCTCGATTATGCAACATTTTATTACCTATATTCTACAAAATTATGGCAAATGTATCATAGATAGACTTTAATTTTATTTTATACGTTTTATAGGTGATATTTTAAAGTTTGATATAACTAGGAATTTTATTGATTAACTTTATATAATATTTATATATGTATCACCAGAGGATTAAGATTTGTATTGTATATTTAACTAACAAATAACTTATTTAATAAATATTATTTACATAGTACTGTTCATTTAATGAAAGAATAAAAAAGTAAACAAATATCAGATTCTATATATTCCTCGATTATCACAATTTCTAAAAACCACCCCAATCTCCCCAAATTTTCTTCCAATTATTCACCCATTTTCTCCTGTAATAAATAATATTCAATACCAACATATTTAACTAGCAAACAATTTATATATTATCAATTTCACAATCCATTTATTCCTGAAATGCTGTTCGTATAATACAGTTTATTTCATAACAAATATAACAAAATATTTCGTATATAACAGCAAGAACAAAAATTGCCTAAAAATAAAATACAAAGTTCATTTATAAAATCCCATTTACTCTTCGATTTCTATAATTTTCAAAACCTAAAAATTGTCCTAAAATCCTTCCCCACCCCGATGCTGAAACAAGATAACCCGATATCCAAAAAATTATTCCTGAAATGCTGTTCACATAATACAGTTTACTTTAGAACAAATATAACAAAACATTTCCTACATAACACCAAAAACAAAAATTGTCTACAAATACAATACACAGTTCATTCATTAGCTCTTCGATCTCTACAATTTGCAGAAACTAAAAATTATCCGAAAATCACAACCCACCCTAACACTTTATAACGATAACCCGATATCCAAAAAATTGATTCCTGCAATGATGTTCACATAACACAGTTGACATCATAAGAAATATAACATAACACCAAAAACAAAAATTGTCTACAAATACAATACACAGTCCATTCATTAGCTCTTCGATCTCTACAATTTGCAGAAACTAAAAATTATCCGAAAGTCATAACCCACCCTAACACTTTATAACGATAACCCGATATCCAAAAACAAAAATTGCCTAAAAATACAATCCACAGTTCATTCATAAAATCCCATTTATTTTTCGATCCCCATAATTTCCAAAGCCTAAAAATTATCCTAAAGTCCATCCTCACCCCAACCCAAACACGATAACCCGATATCCAAAAAATCATCCCTTCACGAACATCAGGAAAAGCATCAGCCCGATTCACGTCGGACAGAAGTGGCGAGAGCCTCGGCGAGCTCGTACCGGAAGCCATAGACGTCTGGGTCTGATTTCCCTCTTCTTTTTCCCCGCAGCCCTAACCCCTCTCTCTCCTTCTCTCTCTCGCCCTGTCTCTCGACCCTCTGTGGCGAGAGCAGAAGCGAGTTGGGCTCTCGCTGAGAACCGCTGAGTCTCTTTCGGGATCGAAATGACAGTCTGGCCGAGAGGCGCGAGCTTCGAAAGCACTCCGCTTCCCCGTGGCAAAGGGGGGTGGGCCGAGGGGGTGGGTTTCTGTGCCCGCGCGGAACGATATGGGATATATCGCGGCCGCGTGTACACGCACGCGTGTGTCTGCAGCACGCGCGTGCACCCGCGTATTGAGAGGAATAATCGCGGGGCCGTGTGAGTGCGAGCACGAGGCAAAAAACTCTTTTGCGAGGGTGGCGCGTGGGAGGGCGCGGACGGGGGCCGGGGAGGCCGGGGGGCCACTACAATACAGCTTTGCAGGTGGAGGCCATAGAAAAGCCTGTCTGGCTTAAAGGGTCAGGCCTCGGACGAATTCGCGATGCCTCGTATCGTCATATCGACGGAGAGGGACCGAGACACGGGGTTGCGAGATAGAGGGGCGGCAGAGGGTGCCGGAGGGCCGCGGAGGGGCGCGGGGATGTAAGAGCGAGTGTACAGGGTGTCGCAGCAAAGGCTCCATCGAAAGGGTGCAATCCTGTGTTCCGCGGGACCTCGGGTTCTCCTGATTTTCGGGGGTGGGTTCAGGGTGGTATTCGCCTGATTCCTGATTCCGTGCTGGCAGAGAAAATTGGGGTTATGTGCAACGTGTTTATTTTTCTCTCGCTTTAAAACGCGTCCTGATAGGTATTTTTCATTGCGGATTTGTTGGTGGGGTATACAGGGTGTTTAGAAAGATTATATTAAGAGGACTGGAGTGTTATTTATTTGCAATTGTGGTTTTTAAGGGTAGAATGAAGAATGATATATGTGAGATTCGAGATTTGGTTGTGGGAGAGAAAATTGGGGTTATGTGGAACGTGTTTATTTTTCTCTCGCTTTCAAACGTGTTTTAATATGTATTTTTAATTGCAGATTAGTTGGTGCGACATACAGGATGTTTCGAAAATTTATATTAATGGAATAGGAGCTGAATTTATTTGAAAAATTTTGGTTTTTAAGAGTAGAATGCAGAATGGTATACGCGTGATTCGAGATTTGGTAGTGGGAGAGAAAATTGGGGTTATGTGAGACGTGTTTATTTTTTTCTCCCTCTGAAACGTGTTTTAATATGAATTTTTAATTGCGGATTAGTAGGTGGGACATACAGGGTGTTTCGAAAATTTATATTAAGAGGATAGGAGCGGAATTTACTTAAAAATTGGGGTAGAATCGTTGGAACCTATATGGTATAGTTATAGGAATCTTTGAAAGTTGAAATTAGGGTAATTTTTAGGGATAGAATGGAGGTGGTGTACGTGTAATTCGATCTGTGGTAGAGAGAAAGAAAATTAGGGTCCACTGGAATGTATTTATTTTTATCTGTCTCTAAAACGTATCTTAATATGTATTTTTAATTATGGACTAGTTATTAGGAGATATAGGGTATTTCGAAAATTTATATTAATAACACAGGAGCTGAATTTACTTGAAAAATTGTGGTAGAATTGTTGGAATATGTATGATGTGGTTGTAGGACTCTTTAGAATTTCAGGTTTAGGTGGTTTTTAGAGGTAGAATGGGGGTAACATACATGTGATTCGAGATTTAGTGGTGAGAGAGGAAATTAGAGTCATGTGGGACGTGTTCTTTTTTTCTCTCTCTCTAAAACGTGTCTTAATATGTATTTTTAATTGTAGATTAGTAGTTGGGACAAACAGGATGCCTTAAAAATTAATATTAATAAGCCAGAGCTGAATTTACTTGAAAAATTGTGGTAGAATTGTTGAAACGAGTAATAAGAGCATGTATTTTTGAAGAACAAACTTTTTATTTTTCTAGAACACGTGTCTAAATTTTTAACAGGTGTTAAAAAGTGAATTAATAATTGGTACATACAGAGTGTTCCAAGAATACATATTATTAATACACAAAATCAATTTACTCGCAGAGAAGATGTCTGACGTATTTCCAGATTTCCAGAGTAAAATTAATATTCGGATGTCATCTTTTTTCCTCAAATAACGAATCGTGACAGTGCAATTTAAAGATTTCCTCATACCAAATTACATCCTTCTTCTAAACTATACACACTGATACCATTTACAATCCACCTCAAATTTCTCCGTAACAACGTAAACACAAATACCGAAGATTTACTGAAACCACTTCTCACGGCAAAAAAAAAACCCCCATAATCCCATATAAACTCCACAATCTCCGATTTAATCTACACAAATCAATCTCAAAAAAAGAAAAAAAAATTATTAGGTCGTCCCATAAATTTGTGCCAGTTTTTACTTTTCCCATTTAAAATTATACATCGAATGAATCTATAAATATTAAGAAAAAAATCTAATCGCCCTTGTGTTCTACGATTTCTTCCTATTTCGTTGACAAAAACGTCAACAATCGATATAATTTACAAAATGCGACGAGGAATGTAATTATCGTCAATAATCGATATAATTTACAAAATGCGACGAGGAATGTAAATATCGTCAATAATCGATATAATTTACAAAATGCGACGAGGAATGTAAATA
>NIJG01000104.1:384093-402130 GCA_002201625.1 Euglossa dilemma
AATATTAAATATTAACATATAAAATATTAAATATTAAAATATAAAATATTAAATTTAAGATAATATAACAATACGCTAGATATCGAAATCAAATAATTTCAGGTGTCAATTATTATACGATTCTTTATTTACCATTGGAAAAAATGACGTCAGTTTTATAGCAGAAAATCTGGAAATTTCTGCTCTTTCGTAGCGAAAAAATCGTCGAGTGCAAAGGGTTAACTACGATAGTGAGAGGTCTGCTAGAGGTTGCACATCAAACTTGGGTTATCAAGGACCTTAGGTGCTATGGAGACAAGTCAAGAGGTCGGTTTTGACTTTAAAAGCACCTGTTGCTTAATGGAACAATCAGTTTTTAATAAGGAATAGGATAGAACTAGACTTTTAGTTATCATAACTCTGAAAAACGTTTTTAGTTTTTTCATCTTTATTATCCCCTTAATAATATACAATGACGAGTTAGACTCGTCATTTATTCCAAAACCCTTCTTTGCCTTTGGTAAGTATTTTTCTCCATTGTATATCAAGAGATAAATTTTATGAATCAATCTCATAAATAAAAATCCAATATTTAGAAAAAATATATATTCCTTTTCAGCTTCCATTCTCTAGTTCAACTTAGTAAAATAAAATAGTATTTTTCAATCGCATCAAGTGTATTTAATTTGTATGTCAAGGAGTTAATAAATAAATCTCGAAGTAAAATAATTTTACGTCTGAAATTGTATACGACTCCTTGTTCACTATTTTAAAAATATCGACGGTTTTATAACAGAAGGTCTTTCGATTATTTTTTTCTCTATAAGATCACGAAGTTCAAAGGGTTAATACCCCTTTGGAACGCAGAAATTTGATTCTGAGTTAGGCTACGTCAAAGTATACNACATCAAACTTGGGTTATCAAGGACCTTAGGTGCTATGGAGACAAGTCAAGAGGTCGGTTTTGACTTTAAAAGCACCTGTTGCTTAATGGAACAATCAGTTTTTAATAAGGAATAGGATAGAACTAGACTTTTAGTTATCATAACTCTGAAAAACGTTTTTAGTTTTTTCATCTTTATTATCCCCTTAATAATATACAATGACGAGTTAGACTCGTCATTTATTCCAAAACCCTTCTTTGCCTTTGGTAAGTATTTTTCTCCATTGTATATCAAGAGATAAATTTTATGAATCAATCTCATAAATAAAAATCCAATATTTAGAAAAAATATATATTCCTTTTCAGCTTCCATTCTCTAGTTCAACTTAGTAAAATAAAATAGTATTTTTCAATCGCATCAAGTGTATTTAATTTGTATGTCAAGGAGTTAATAAATAAATCTCGAAGTAAAATAATTTTACGTCTGAAATTGTATACGACTCCTTGTTCACTATTTTAAAAATATCGACGGTTTTATAACAGAAGGTCTTTCGATTATTTTTTTCTCTATAAGATCACGAAGTTCAAAGGGTTAATACCCCTTTGGAACGCAGAAATTTGATTCTGAGTTAGGCTACGTCAAAGTATACTTGAGCTGACAATAGGTCTAATGCGCGTACAGACTGTGCTAGGCCACCCTAATTATTCTCATCCAGTATACTATAATACGTTGCTTTGACTACAATTTGTCTCATCAGCTGTACTTTCAGATTATCCTGTCGCATTGTATCGCAATGCAAGTCTGAACTATGCAAGTCTAGGCTAAGTACGTCTAAGCACTGCATCCATTGTGTCTAGATCGAATTGAACGTGCACTTGCTTCTCTGCTTAACCCCTAGATTCCAGCGAATTATGTCCGAAGCGTGTTTTAATTATCGCGTGAAAATAATACCCGGACCAAGCCTTTGATCAAGCTTCTTTGAAAGTATGCTAGGAAATTATGTTAGATTATATCCTATATCGAATCAAGCATCTGTATCTCATCCCTAGATTCCACCGAATTACATCCAAAGTGTTTCTTAACTCTCGCGTCAAAATAATACCTAAAGGAAGCTCAATAATATCAATAATACCTAAACCAATGAAGTTCAAAGCACAGAGGCCCACTCGGACCAAGCTTCGTCGTGCCAGAAGTACTCGGAAATTATGCGACTATATCTCATATCGAATCAACCATCTTCATCTCACCCCTAAATTCCTCCGAATTACATCGAAATCGTTTTTTAACTATCACGTCAAAATAATACCTAAAGAAAGCTCAATAATACCTAAACCAAGGAAGTTGAAATCACAGACTAAGCTTCGTCGCGTCAAAAGTACTCGGAAATTATGCCAGACCATATCGAATTTATACTTAGCCCAAATTCCAGAGTCCGAAGCACAGAGCCACGCTGTGCCGCGTTGAATACACGCTTGCACAATGCTTTCAGCTTCGACTATGCCTAGTGACATCGAGTGTGTTCTCGGATTATACCGATCTGCGTGCAACTATCTCGTGATACGGACTAAGTAACTCTAAAGCACCGTATCCAATATGCGTTTGAGCTATGCCAGGCTGCGTCGAGCGCGTTAGACCCTGGTGCATTGCTTGCAACGCGTCTCTGTTGATCGGAGGACCGGTTTCGGTGCAGGATGGAATGCGAAGGTGTCGGATGTTAATGCGGAAAAATATCCGGCCGATCTGAAACGCTTAATTGCACCGTTTACCAGAGGCGGGAGGCTCGTAATCGAATGGCCGGCACCGGCCTCAAAGAGGGTCCGCGTATGACGATAATTAAGAGCTGGCGCCAGCAGGTATTAACGCGATTAATTAACGATCTTCGTTCATCCAGCTCCGCGATTTTTAGCCGTTTACGCGTTTCGTAGGTCTGCGGTTTTGCGATTTTTGGATGTATTAGATCGTTCGAAAAGTCATTTCATTCTTCTAATTTAGGGGATCTAATTATAATTGTTCACAGTATTTGTTCAGCCGCATAAAACAAAACAAAGAAAAATGAAATGACTTTCCGAACGACCTAATATTATACTTAACGCTTTAACTCTTCGCAGCATACGATTGCAAAAAATAAAATAGACCCGCGTTGCACGGAAATTTTATTGCACTTTAGATTAACTAAGTCGGTATTTTTTATTAACTAGGGTATCGCGTAATATAGAAATATAATAAAATAATTATAATTCAGTTCTATTTGTTGTTATAGGGTGGGACTCAAATGGTCATTTGAGTCATGGGACATTTTAATCCCACAGTGCCCCAACGAGTTAAGATATAGGATGATTTCGATGATGCGTTGTAATTGGTTCACAGTCTAATAGCTGCTTTTGAATTATTGCTAAGTACCTATGATCGTATATTTTTGTCAAATTAAATTGCAACGCGGAATTATTCCAATTATTCTAATTTAGTTTCAAATTATACTCCAAATTTCATTCTATTTTCTCATTCTGTTGAAGATACTATCGATATTTTGATCTAATTTTTAATCCCACCGTGTCCTAAAGAGTTAAGGTGTAGGATGATTTCGATGATGCGTTGTAATTGGTTCACAGTCTAGAAGCTGCTTTGGAATATTGCTAAGTACCTATGTTCGCATATTTTTGTGAAATTAAATTGCAACGCGGAATTATTCTAATTATTCTAAATTAGTTTCAAGTTATACTCCAAATTTCATTCTGTTAAATATAGTGTCTATGAACTATCGATGTTTTGATCTAAATGATCGATGTTTTATAGTCTAGAAGCTACTTTGAAGTGCTAGTTCAATTTTTATTCTATATTTTCCAGTTCCTTTTTTAAGGGGAAATGGGGTTAAGAATATACCTATGTTCACATATTTTTGTCAAATTAAATTACAAGACAGAAGATTACGTTTTATAGATTTTATTCTAACTGGATCATATTGTCATGAATTTAAACATAGATTTATTTATAGAAATCATTCAAATTTTTATTTTTAATCTCTTTTTATTTTTTGGTCAGAGAGATAAGTTAATATAATATCTATATTAACAATAGTTTTATCAGATTGTATTACAAAACAGATTATGTTTTAGGCATTTTATTCTACCTGGTTTATACAATCAAGAACTCATTTTGAAATTGCATACAAATCCATTTTCATACTCTGTTAAACATTAACGTATTCACACAGCAATTCTGTATAATTATACGCGATTAAAATTCGATGCATAATATAAAATTTTCAGGAAGCGATATTTAGTAGCGGAATATTTTGGTGAATTTTCGACTGTCGCGGTTTGCCAGACCAAAGGGAATGATGGTGTTATAGGTCGAGAGAACGCGGCAACTGCGTGTTTAGATGAAAATTCCGTCTGGATTAATTGCTGCCGCGCGCTTTTCAACCGGCTAAATAATTTTCCCAGCTCTCATCGCGGCGCGCATTCGTCATTAACGCGCGGCCAATCGAATCCTTCGTTAATGCGTGTCAATTACGTTAATTAATACGGGCGCGATTCAGACGCGGTAATTAACTCGTTAGCGTTAACTTTACACGCGGCGCGCTTGTTATCGAGCATGCATCGTTACTTTTTGTTTCCGATACCACCAGACGATCTTCGATTAGAGGACGACTTCAATTCGACATTGTTTCAACGGTTCTCTGCTCGTTTCCTATTTCACCTTACTCCTCGCTAAAATATCCAGATAAAACATTGCAAGAATAATACATATTCGTATCTAATAATACCGTTAAAGATGATACAAACGAGAAAATGTAATAAGATGTAATAAATATCATTTAATCTCTGATAATTGACGATATAATTAAAAACAAAGACTGGTATACGATTCTACGTTAAAAATCGAGTCAAAATCGTAGAATAAATTTTTTCCATACACTGCTTAGTTTCCGAGAAAATCCACTCCAAACATCTGCTCCTACGCGCCCATTTATCAACGCCCACGCGCTCCCACGTATATTCAAAGCTAATTATCTCAAAAACTAAACATCCAGCGAAAAATATTCATCCCACACTTTCGATTCGTCTTTTCATCCAAAACCACCATGTATAATATAAAGTAACTCCACGAAGAATTAACCCGGAAAAAATCACTCGAACTTTCCGCACACCGAATATTCGTCTGACGAGTTTCACGTTCGGTTCGAAGAAAATCCGAAAGGCTCGATGGAAACGTCCCGCGAGTGGCAGCGACGCGAAACTACGTTATCCCGTTGCGATCTGACGAACTACAGCGCGGCGGAAATTCCATTAGCCGGTAATTATTCGTCGTGACGCGCAGCGGACTCGAGCGGGCGGCGAGCGCGTTTCAATTACTTTCCGCGGCCGGGCCGAGTTATTAATGTTTCGGAAAATGCATTAATGGCTGCGTTTGATGCGCGCTTAATCGCGTCGACAAGGGAGCCCTTTCCCCGTTGACTTTCCCGCGAACTTTCTCCGTCTCCACGCTCTGTTCAACTCGAGGGAGGCTCGAAAGCGCCGGCACAAAGGCGTACATGACCGTCTCGCGGAGTTAGGCGAGTTCGGGACCTCAGTCTGTTGAATCTCCGACACCGCGTTTGTTGTTGTTGGATTGTTGCGAGTTCTTGGCGGGGTGGGGGGACGGGAAAAATGGCGCGAGGAGCAGGAACAGGCGTTTCAGATACAGCAGAAGTTCTATTATCGCGACATCTCGCATTCGGAGAGGACAGGGCGACTTCGTCGAGGCGTAGGTCATGGTCGGGGCTGAAGGATCAATGCGCCTGAGTCGCGTTTGCGGTTTGTAACAGTCGATTCTTGACTGTTATGCTCGTGCAGAGGGCGCAACTATGTTGAGAAAGTCATGCAAAATGAGAAGATTGAGAGAAATTGACAGTTTTACACCGAAACCAAGAGCAAAGAAAATGGTGGAGATATAAAGATAAAATGCTTCGATTCTTCTGAAAGAAAATTTCTTTTAATGTAAATTTGGCAATTCTGTGCAGAAACGAAGAGAAAAGAAAATGGTAGACGGGATATGAAAATGAAATATTTCGAATCTTCGAATTTGTTTTATCATAAATTTTTGTATATTGATAAGAAAATAATTTTGTGACGAAGAGAAAGTGAAAAATGGAAAACTGGATATTGGTGTTTTAGTTTTTGGTTTTCCTTTATTTTGTGATTTAACGGTGAAGAAATCAGAAGAATTTGTAGACTGTTATATCGGACAGGATTTGTTATTGTCTATTTATATATCATTTTATTTATGTACCTTCCCGCCATCCGTAGAATAAAATGTTTGAGTATAATAATTATAATACAAACAAGCTGTGCCTGGAGAACTGGGTCATATTGGAGATATATTTATATGCGCTTCATTTTTACTTTTGTGTGCAGAAAGAACCCTGCTATACCTCAGGGATTAAAGGATCGAGAGGATTTCGTTCTCCGGCCCCCTTTTTGTGTTCTTTATTTTAAAATCGTAACTGAGACTCGTTAAATTATTTAAAAATTGTGTCCTATTTGAATAAAATGTGAAAGGAGACCTCCAAGAGAGATGAAAATTTAATCCTATTCAAAGCTACCCTTCGTAAATGTGTATTATTAATTTTCCATTGACATTTACCGTTATGGTCGCCTATAACCAGTCGCTGAAAGTGTTTAATAATTTTTCCACGTGACAAATGTAAAACGGAAGTAAGTTTAAATAGTTTATCACTTCGATGCAGAATGTCGCATTTTAATTGTCATCGAAACGATGAAAATTCTTCTAGAAGATCGCGAAATTTGTACATAACCTGGCAATTAAAAATTTGAACAAATTTGAAATAATCATAAATAACATCTCCCCAAGAAGCGTCATCAAACCCATTCAAACAAGCCTTGGGACCTTCCATAATTCACTACTACCCAAATCTAATTCATATTCAACGAAATACAAGCTACAGCCAGCACTAGAACTACAATCTCATCAACAAACGCAACGAAATCCCTTCAAACCATCCTAAAAGATCCCATAACTCATGATTACGCAAACCTAATATATATTCAACGTAATATAAGATGCAAATAACATCAAAACCATATTCCCTCCAACAAATATCATCAAACCTCTTCAAACCACCGTTAATACCATCCATAACTCGCAATTACTCAAACCTAATTCGCAACGATATAACACACGACCCAAACAGCACCGAAACCACATTCTTGCTAACAAACGCGATAAAACCCCTTCAAACCAGCCTCGATATCTGCCATAATTCTCCGTAGCTAAAATATAATTTACATCCGACGCAATATGCGACAGAACCAGTGCGAGAGCCGCGTTCTCACCGACGAACACCATCAAACTCCTTCAAACCACCGTTAATACCATCCATAACTCGCAATTACTCAAATCTAATTCGCAACGATATAACACTCGACCCAAACAGCACCGAAACCACATTCTTGCTAACAAACACGATAAAACCCCTTCAAACCAGCCTCGATACCTGCCATAATTCTCCGTAGCTAAAATATAATTTACATGCGACAGAACCAGCGCGAGAGCCGCGTTCTCACCGACGAACACTCTCAAACTCCTTCAAACCACCGTTAATGCCATCCATAACTCGCAATTACCCAAACCTAATTCGCAACGATATAACACACGACCCAAACAGCACCGAAACCACATTCTTGCTAACAAACGCGATAAAACCCCTTCAAACCAGCCTCGATACCTGCCATAATTCTCCGTAGCTAAAATATAATTTACATGCGACAGAACCAGCGCGAGAGCCGCGTTCTCACCGACGAACACTCTCAAACCCGTTCAAACCGGCCTTAAGACCGGCCATAATTCACGGCAACTCGAAGCCAATTCTCGCAAAGGCGGTCTATAAAATCGATGATCGTGGGTAAAATTCGCGTTCACGCGCTCGTGATTAACCCGTATAATTAAAGGCAAACCCGATTAAGAAGTATCCCCGCGTCGGCGCGGTAATTAGTTCCGGAAGAAGCGCGATAAATTCCCGCTTCCTTCCTTTTTTCCAACCCCTTCGGCGGCGCGGACGAAAAACGAGCCCGTTAATGGCTCGATTTAATTCGATCACGGCTTAATTATTCAATCACGGCGCGGAGCGTCCCGTAACGGGAAACGCGAAGGGATCGACGTCGAAATCCCGTGTATAAGCCAGCGGCTTCTCTGCCGTTCCACGGAAACGGGAAGACATCATAAATATGATAATCGCCGGTTTAGACGTCGCGTGTTCGGCATACCGATCAGTTTCTCATCGACCCGCGCCGACTATCCTTCACCCCTCTCTTACGGCCGCCGTAATTCGCTCGCCCACCCCCTGATGCACATTTAATGCTCGACTCTGCCGGATCGAGAAAGATGTTCCACGGTAAATTTGGAATTATTCGCGGCAAGATGCTCCGGAGGAATGCCAGTGCAGGCCCTCGAGATTGACGCGTAACTGAGAGAATTATTACGATGACATCTTTATTCCAGAGCTATCGGGGGTGCAACTTGTTCATCGCGTTTGATTTCTGACGCATTCGCGTTTTAGATTCTGTTTTGTAGAAATTTGACGGTGGTAATAATTGATTAATCAATTATGGAAATGTGCTAGTGATGATTAAATGTGCGAATTATTTCTCGATGCGAATCTATGGCGACTCTAGATTTGTTACAACACTGAACTCGATAATAACTCAAGGAGGAATACTAGTACGAACCTTTTAGATTGACGCGTAACTGAGAGAATTATTCTGATAACATCTTTATTCCAGAGCTTTCGGGGGTACAACTTGTTCATTGCGTTTGATTTTTGACGCATTAAAGTCTTGGATTATGTATCGTAGAAATTAGACGGTGGGAATGATTAATTAATTAATTTTGGAAATGTGTGGGTGACCAATAAATGTACGAATTATTTCTTGACACGAATTTGTAACGATTCTTAAGATATCTTCGGAATAATTTTCTCATTGAATTATTATCAAGTTCAGTGTTATAACAAGTCATCTTTGTTCGCGTCCTAGACACTGTATTGTGGTAGTTGCGTTTGATTTTTGTTGCATTCGCGTCTTAGACTCTGTATCGTAGAAATTTGACGGTGGTAGTTGCGTTTAATTTTTGTTGCATTCGCGTCTTAGGCTCTGTATTGTAGATATTTGACGGTGGGTATGATTAATTAATTAATTTTGGAAATGAGTGGGTGACGATTAAATGTACGAGTTATTTCTTGAGACGAATTTGTAACGATTCTTTAGATATCTTCGGAATAATTTTCTCATTGAATTATTATCGAGTTCAGTGTTGTAACAAGTCATCTTTATTCCAGAACTTTCGAGGGTGAAACTTGTTCATCGCGTTTGATTTCCGACGCATTCGCGTCTTAGACTCTGTATCGTAGAAATAGGACAGTGGTAATGATTAATTAATTAATTCTAAAAATGTGCAAGTGACGATTAAATGTACGAATTATTTCCCGACACGAATTTGTAACGACTCTCGACTCGTTCCAACGCTAAACTTGATAATAACTCAATCTGCAACTCGTTATGGACTAACTCCTTGTCTGCTACGAACTGACTACTAATTGTCCTCCGAATTGTTCTTAGTCTAATTTATATATCTTTCCGATCTTAACACTAGGTTTCCAGAACCGTCGATTTGACGGATGAACTTATGTTAAGATTGTTAATATTGAAATTGTTTTATTTTTATAGTGGCAATACAAGAGTAATTTGAGGATATTTTGCTTCCGATTCATTTGTGAAAGCTACCAGGTTTGAACCAATTCTTTAACTCGTTTCTAAAGTCTTCTGTCTAATTTGAAGAATTACGATAGTAGCTTAGGTAGCTGGGTTCTGTTTCTAGATAGGGGTTGGTACTTGAATATTTTATTTCCAGCTTAATTAGAAGGTTTATTAAGCTTAGAAATATTTATTGCACTGTTTTTCTTCTTGTATGTAATAGATCTCTTCCAACTTATTTGTTAAATTCTCATTTGGAGAATCTTTTATTTATCGATTCGAAGTGGTAACACAATTTTTCTACCTTCTGTAATTTCCGAGTCATTCCAAAAATATTATGAACATCGAAATCACCTATTCCAAGTCTCCTCATTTAATTCCAAAAATTTTAACTCCTCTTTGCCTAGTCTGAAAGTCATTAAGTTAACTAAATTTAAATATCTATAACATTTACCTAAGAATCTACTTAAGAATCATCTATTTAAACATCAAATTCTAAAAAATCTAGGAAAACATGTCTACCAGTCGACAATGACCACAATAAACCTGATCTTACTCCTAAATACCTAACAGACACGTTAGCAGCAAAATTAGAATAAAAACAAAAGAATTAAAGGAACCGAAAAAAGAATACACCAGTTTGCAAAAGTGAAACAATCTCTAAAAAAATTATTGCCACTGAGAAAAAAGTAATTGACGAATAAAAAAGATCTGTATACTCAAATTGAAAATCGTAAGATTTAATTTCATAGTTCGAGTACATAAGTGTCTGGACTAAAAGAATTTACTGTGACTAACAGGGAAGTTGCATCCACTCGATATTAACGTCATTTCGAGGATCCTTTTACTCGATTATTCCACGCTGGAAACAGCCAAACAACGTTTAAAACTTGGACAAGTAACTGAGCTCTTAGAGCGCTCGGAGGCAACGCGCTTGCAACTCGGAAGATAAGTTGTTAGAGCGGCGCTCGAGCCTGGGACCTTTCATTTCCAGCATCGTTTGTAAGAGCGCGAGAAGCTCTTTTATTGGTTTAAAGAAGATTGATCGCTGGAAATGTATGGCTCGCGGGACCGACCACTTCCTCTTCTTCTCGATCATCCCTCTTGGATCCTGCCCCTGCCCTCTCCGCGAGAATAAAACGGCTGATCGCGGTGTACAGCAGCCTTTCCTAGAGCTCTAACCCTTGATCATCTCAACTGCGGAAACTTCTTCGTGTTTCCGTCCATCCGTGCTTAGAGAAAGATAAAGTGATATCCTGTCGACAGCACATCAAACTCCGTATTTATATTTAAAAAAAAAAAAAAANAAAATAAAGCAGTATTCTATCGACAATACACGAAATTCCATATTCATATAAAAATAAAATATATATATATATAAAAGGCACGACTATTATCTCAAAATATCTGTATCAATTCCGCAAACTAAAAACTATTAAAATTTAACCTCACTTAATTGCAATAAAGAATAAAAAATTTATCAACGATGCATCAATACTACTATCAGTTCTAAGAATTAAAATCTTCCGAATTTTCAAGTTTCAGTAATTCATAATTCAATGCTTAAATTCAAGATTTAACTTCACTTAACCACAACGGAATCAAATAAAAACCTCTTGCCAATATATAAAACTCCATGCTTATATAAAAAAGATAAATAAATAAATAAAAGGCACTACTGTAATAACAAAATTCCCATATCAATCCCAAAACATAAAATATACCAAACATTCAATCAAAACCAACAACATTTCCACTAATTCGTAATGTAACCCTCGAACTGAAGACCTAACCTCACTTAGCCATAAACTTAGCTATAAAAAACAACATAGAAGACACTACTGCAATTTCAAACTATTCGTACCAATTCTAAAAACTAAAATCTACCAACCTTCAAACAAAATCAACAACAATATATCTTCTAATTCATAATTCAACCTTCGAACTGAAGACTTAATCTCACTTAGCCATAAACTTAACCTCAAAAAAAAAACAACATAAAAGACACTACTGCAATCTCAAAATATGCATACCAATTCCAAAAACTAAAATCTACCAAACTTTCAAATAAAACCAACAACAACATATTTTCTAATTCATAAATCAACCTTCGAACTGAAGACCTAACCTCACTTACCCATAGGAAGGTAAACTAAAAATCTCTCGCGAGTGAAAAAAATATCGCGTAAAAAACAACTTCCCCTCTCGAAATGGATCGCAAAAATCGAGAAGCACCGTTGCAATGGCAAATACAGCGGGTAAGAGAGAGAGAGAGAGAGAGAGAGAGGAGAGAAAAAAAGAAGTCGCGACGCAGGCATGTCGGGAACAGGGGTGGCGTTTGGTACGGGGAGCGTAACAAAATTCGACGCAACAACGAAGGGGCGTTCTGAGAGACGCGAGCGGGAGAAATCAAGGCGGAAAACCACGTAACCGCGAAATCGTTTGAACGTGCCTATATCACCCTCGCGCGAGCTACTGCATTTTTTGCACGCAGTTTTAAGCGGTGTCACGGTGGCGGTGTCCGCATGAATGTTTCATGAGCCGCGCCGCGGCGCTCTGGCGGCGCCACACACGCAACTGCGTGCGCCGCCGTTCGAATTCAAACCGCGTAAATCACTCTCCCCACCAGAGGGACGACTTTCTCGCTTCGCCTCGTGAAAACGCGTCCAACGTCTCTCACCTTTTCCTTTCCCTTTCTCCGTCTTCTTCGAAACGTCGATATTTTTATTTCTACCTTTTCGAAAATTAAGTTTAACGTCAACGGGAATATTCGGTGAAACAACAGAATGAGAATATGATTTTAGAATTTTAATTTTAAACTTGGGAATGGGATCGATGAAAACTGAAAAATGAAAATTGTGTGTTTTCTTGTAATACGAAAATTTTTGAAATTAACGACTTTCTCGCTTCGCATCGTGAAAACGCACTCAACGTCTCTCACCTTTTCCTTTCCCTTTCTCCGTCTTCTTCGAAACGTCGATATTTTTATTTCTACCTTTTCGAAAATTAAGTTTAACGTGAACGGGAATATTCGGTAAAACAACAGAATGAGAATATGATTTTAGAATTTTAATTTTAGACTTGGGAATTGGATCGTTGAAAACTGAAAAATGAAAATTGTGTGTTTTCTTGTAATACGAATATTTTTGAAATTAATGACTTTCTCGCTTCGCATCGTGAAAACGCGCTCAATGTTTCTCATTTCTTCCTTTCCCATCCTCCGGCTTCTTCGAAACGTCGATATTTTTATTTTTACCTTTTCGAAAATTAAGTTCAAGATCGCCAGGAATATTCGATAAAGTGATAAAGGAATTTTTGAGGAAATAAGAATTGAGAATTTCTAAATTGAGAATTGGATAATTGAGAACTAAAAAATCAAAATTGTGGGTTTTCTCGTAATTCGAAAATGTTTTTAATTTAATGAGGAAAGTTTAAGTAGGTGACGAAGAAGTTTAAAATATTTTTTGAAAGATTCGAAAATTATAGAAGGCAGAAAAATTCTGTTACCACTTCGAATAGAGAAATAAAAGATTCCCCAAATTTTCAGGGATTTAAATCAAAAATACTAAAATATTATCGAAGCGTCGATGCTTGGATATTCGAAAAATGGTAGATGGTAATTTGTAAATCTCTGGACTAGAAATAAATTCGTAATTTATTTACCGTCTCGTATGGGAAGTCGTTTATTTCGGGCAGTGTCAATTTTGATTATGGCGCGCGCGGGAAAGCGCGCGGAAAACGATGATAGATGTGTAACAGGAAAAATCACTTCGGCGAAATGAATGGAAATATAAATAAGTCCCGTTTATATCCCTCTGTATGGACGAAATCGGGCATGGAAAATCTCGGCGCTGGCGGAAAACAGTTTATTGGAACTGGCCTCGAACGAACCGGATGTTGCGTTACGAAATGAAAAAGCTACAACGGTAAATATTCATAACTGCGTGTGTACAGGAGGAACCCGGTAGAAAGTAAGGGAAATAATTCAGGTAAATAAAGAAATTCCCGTGACACGTCGGGGTAAACAGAAAAACGGATGAAGGAGGGCTAAGAGTTCGTTTCACGCGACTGCTTTGGAACGAAGGTGCCGCTTCAAACACGAAATCGTCGACCAGAAACGAATTTTCAAATCGAAGTTAAACGATAATTAAAATTTTACGTTACACGTTTACTGATAATTTTAGTTTTCACTCGATGAGGATCGACGAAAATCTGAATTTGAGAACTCGCAAATTGAAATTTAACACGTTTAAAGTTGGAAGACTGGAATATTGAAAGTTTGGAAAATTTGGAATTTAAAAATGTAAGAATTCGAACACTCGAAGATTTGGAAACTTGGAAATTCGGAAATTTAGAAACTCTGAAATTTGAAAATTCAGAAATTTAAATATTTGGAAATCAAGGAATTCAGAAATTCGGAAATTAAAAATTTGGGAATTGCAAGGTACGGGAATTTATTCTTCACTCGTTAAAAATTGACGAAAATCTGCAAATTGAATTTGGAAACTTGTAAATTGAAATTTAACACGTTTAAAATTGCGAACCTGGAATATTGAAAGTTTGGAAAATTTGGAATTTAAAAATGTAAGAATTCGAAAATTAAAGGAAGTGCGAATTTGGAAATTGAAAGATCTAAATATTTGGAAATCGAGGAATTCAGAAATTCGGAAATTAAAAATTTGGGAATTCCAAGGTACGGGAATATAAAAATCTGAAAATTTGTAAAATTAGGAATCCGAAGATACGAACGTTAAAAAATCTCCCAATTCAGAAATTCATAAACCCGAAAATTAAAAAATTTAAATACCCGAGAATTTAAAAATTGTAAAATTTGGAAACTCAGAAACTGAAAAATTGAAATCCATAAATTAAAAAATCTATAAATTCGGAAGCATAGAAATTAAAAGATTGAAGAATTCAGAGATTCGAGGATCCATTAAATAAAACGTGCAAAAAATTATTGACAAAGTACAGCAAAGGTTTGTCGCGATCAAGAAGCAAAGTCCGATTCGGATTCCCGTCGATGACTGTTCGAGTAGAACAATGTCGAAGAATGGGTGGAAGCGGGACAATGTCGGTGGCCGGGCTCAATCCTGAGAAAGAAAATTGGAGCGTTCCTCCGGAACGGAGTCGAATTCAGCCGAGGCAACGACAAAGTAAGTGTCGGATATATTGCATGAGCTGCACGACGGCCACCTTTCGAGAATTCCTTTGGAAGCACGAGACTCTGTCCCCGGCAGTGCCGGGATGTCGGGCTACTCTCAAACGCGCGCAAACGTTTCCAAACAACGTCGACGAAACGTTACGCGGACCTTTGACGCGCACCCAAATGCTTTCTCCTGTTCCTTCCTTTCATTTTTTAACGAATCCTCGCCTCTGAAAATCGCAAAGGTGTGTTTCCACTATTGCTTTTACTATGCAATTGAGACGTCGGGTATCGCGCGTTTCCAAATGTTTGAACAGGTTTGACCGGGCCAATAACACCGTGTTACCTTACCATTTCATTTTTCTATTTGTTAATTTCGTGTGATTAAATCGTCATATTTGTATCGTAGTTAATAGATTTTTATCATTTTATCATTTTGGTTTGAGAAGTTAGAATTTAAAATTATTACAATAGAAGAGATCAATTTTTTTTTTAATGAAGTCTAGTGTATCAGATAAATTGTTTTTAATATTCAATTTTATTTCATTATTTTCCAAGCTTGATGCAATTGTAGAAACCATAGTTATAACTGAGCTTAAACCTAACCCAAACTATATTTTTAAAAAAAGAAACAATAATACATTTACTCCAACAATAAGTAAATAGATTTACTTTAATAATTATTATTCAAAACAAAAATAAATTGTATTATTTCAAACCGAATAATAAATGAATTACGAATGATAAGAAACGATAGTCAATTAACAAAACCTACAACAACCATAATTAAAAAGGAAAAAGCAGCAATAAGAAAACAAAATTTATATAAATTATTTAAAACACCGAATACGGATTATTACTGCGAACATAATTCGTTATATACCTATTATGAGTCAAGTTTAAAAATAAACTATAACCGGTATACGATGACCAAATTTATAGAATCAAATTGAATAATTAATATCGCAGAAAGACAATCGAATTAACGGGTGATCCAGTGTGAAACGAGCCTTCCTGAAAGATGACCTAACCGAAACGTCCGAGCAACTCGGCAAACTGCAACGGCGGGAACGTAATCGAAAAGCAAACTCGATGCGATAAAGTCCACGGCGGAACGGATGCGGTGGATCGATATAATCTTTCGAATGGACGGTCGATTAATTCCGCGCGTTATTCCGCGAGCCGATTAAATCGCGGCGAATAAACGCGGCAACGCGTCCCGTTCGCGAACGTTCCGGACAAGGTTCAAGCTTCCGGTGGACGTCAAACGCGTGCAACGTGTCCGTAGAACCTGGTAATTAATAGCCTTGCGAGGATCAGCGGCGGACGCGTAACTGTGCTATCGATACATCTCCAGTAGCGCAGATCGCGCATTACTCAGCCGGCCAACAACTTCAGGCCGAGGAATGCAAATAGCACCCGCGCGGCGCCGCGCGAATTATTAACGTCCCCCGCGGATACACGTGTGTACGGCACTGGTCGACCGTGTGTGCATCAGGTGTGGATTATGGACTATCGCTTATACCAGAAATTTTCGGATTCGCTAACTATGGAAGCGGAGATCGGTGGGTTTATTTTTTATTAATTTCGATAACATAGAACGGCTTTTTTTTTAGGTTTTTGTATTATCGGAGATTTCGATTTTTTTTTTTTTTTTTTTTTTTNTTTTTTATGTATAGAAAGGCGATTACGATCTGTGGTGTACCATAGAAATTTTGGAATTCGCTAACTATGGGAGTGGAAATCGGTGAGTTGATTTTTTACTAATTTCGTTAACATTGAACTGTTTTTTTTTTTATTATTCTTATTATCGGTATTGATTGTTAAATTTCTATATTATGAGAGGTTTGGATTCCTTTTTTGAATGTATATGGAGGTTATTATGTTCTGTGGTGTACCATCAAAATTTTATAATTCGCTAACTATGGGAGCGGAAATCGGTGGATTGATTTTTCACTAATTTCGGTAACATTGAACTGTTTTTTTTTTCATTATTATTGTTATTGGTATTGATTGTTAAATTTATGTATTATGAGAGGTTTTGAATTTTTTTGAATGTATAGAGAGGTGATTACGATCTGTGGTGCACCGTAGAAATTTTGGAATTCGCTAACTATGGGAGCGGAAATCGGTGGATTGATTTTTCACTAATTTCGGTAACATGGAACTATTTTTTTTTTCATTATTATTGTTATTGGTATTGATTGTTAAATTTATGTATTATGAGAGGTTTTGAATTTTTTTGAATGTATAGGGAGGTGATTACGATCTGTGGTGCACCGTAGAAATTTTGGAATTTGCTAATTATGGGAGTAGAGATCGGTGGGTTGATTTTTCACAAATTTCGGTAACATTGAACTGTTTTTCTATCATTATTGTTATCGACTGTTAAATTCTTGTATTATCAGAGGCTTCGAATTTTTTTTTAACGCATAGGGATACGATTATAATCTGTGATGTACCATAGAAATATTTAAAATCAATGGCTAAAGGGATGGAAATGAGAGTGTTGATTTTAATTAATTTGGGTAATATGAAATATTTTTATTATTATTGTTGGTTATTAGATTTTTGTATTATAATAGATTCCGAATTTTTTTGAATATATAGGGGACAGTGTCCATTAAAAATAAAATTATCAAGTGGAACTCGTTAAAAGTCGAACGGAAAATTATGAAGAGGAATTAATGGAAACGTCCGATCGATTTGGTTGCTCCGCAAGATCGCCGAGGGAATAATATGAGAAAAGCGTCAAGGACGAGATGAAAGCCTGCATTTATCTCCCGAGGACAATTTCAAAGACCCACTTTGGGCAGCGTTCAAGATCGCTCGTTGTTTCCCCGTTGGGAAAATTTGATTTTCCCCGTGCTGGCGCGGGTTTGCCCGTGACAAGCTGGACGTGATAAATTTACAACGTTTACGAACGATTCCCACGAAGAGGGAAAGGCGCCCGGTTGCTTTATCTCTGCAATTGACAATGTAAAGCTCGGGTTAAATGGAGAAATCGACGTTCCGGCCCGATATGTTACCCGGGAATAATTGATACCGCGGAAAAAAAGTTGGGGAAACATCGGCGAAAGGCTGAGTGGAATCGGCGGTGTAGATATTGCCGGGACGATGCATTGTTCGCGTTACCAAAACTCGATATTTTTTTGCATCCTGATTGATCACCGCATCGGTGATCATGTAACTGCGAAATCGCGCGGAATCGAGATAACTTCGCCTGGCTATAATTATGTGACCGTCCTATCTTTTTTAATTAAACTGTCTTCTCTGGT
>NIJG01000104.1:409598-422153 GCA_002201625.1 Euglossa dilemma
GATAAAAAATACAAATGACTATTTTGATATTTTTATACACTTTTTTTAAATCGCAATAATATAATTTATTATTTGCAAACTCGGGAAATTTAATTCCTCCGATAAAGAATACAAATGACTATTTTTACATTTTCATACACTTTTCTTAGATCGCAATAATATAATTCATTATCTGCAAGCCCATGAATTTTAATTACTCTGATAAAAAATTACAAATGACTATTTTCCTATTTCTATATAATTTTTTAGTAGATTTCTGCTCGAGATAGGAGAGAAACGAACGTATTAGGTAGCACGTACAAAGGAGAGATCAGATAAATTAACGATACAGTTCACGAACAGACGACCAAACGAGTCATACCCTCTGTCATTTACCTAAACAATAATTCCAAACTTCTATATCCGACCATCCATTAAATCGTGCTTCCGACAAGTATGTCTCTATCTCTAAACAGTGCTGTTTGCACGTCACAGCAGCAGGCCGAAACTTAATGAGCAAATAGATCGGCTGCTGCATGGATCATCGACGGCCGACTTTGCAGAACCTAATTAAACTGTTTATAATTACCGACTAATATTTGCGAGACTGTCGGTGCATTTGCTATTAGATACAAACCGTTGAAAATCAATTTTCTCCGATACAAAGTCGGCCTATATAAAAATAAAAAGCTTCGAAAAGAAGCATTGAAAAGAAGAATTATTTTACCATTTTTTCAATACACGAGTATTAATTTTTAATCTTCCGCAATATTCGATATTCAATCCCAATTGATTGAAAAGAAACATTTTCAAAGGATACTAAAAATTTGATACAATAAAATTCCCGATCAAAAAATCAGGAATAAAATACAATATTCAGGTTGAATTATAGATCGTGGAATTTTGAATGGTTAAAAGAGAAATTTGCAGGTTGATCGAAAATTGTCGAATTCGAAAAATGTCGTTGAGATATTGATTTGAAAATTTGCAAATTATCGCGATACGGTCAGCGAGAGTTTTAATATTGCTGCTGACATGGAAATTTGCGAATAGAGGCGAGGAGATATTGTAAATGATTAAAATGGAAATTTTGTTGAACTTGTTGAACTTTCGTTTCTCGGTTATTACACGTCCGCAGTTACGTCAATACGTCAATTTATATTCGCTCGATCACTCTCGCGCAATTCGGATTTAATTACTTTTAATAATCGATAACCAAGTGTGGAAGTAAATTAGTGTGTAACGATATATAAATATACCCGCATTGCAGCGATATATAATTATTCCTATGTTAATTTATTATTAATAACATACCGCCGTTTATGCCTCGACATTTCGATCGATTCGCCGCGTGATTATCAAAACAGCGTAAATTAACGGCAAACTAGCATCCGAAAGCAGTGCCATTTTCTCACGGAGTCGATATGTTACGAGGTTCAATCAGTATTAAATTCGTGACTGCTATTTTACACCGTTAATTCGCATCTTGCCGCGTTAATTTCGTGATAAAACGATTTTCAACGAAATTATACCGAACTCGGGTAAATTATTTCGAACTTTCACAAGTATCGTCGATATTAATCTTCCAGAATTTATCTCGAATTTCTGGAATTCTGTTCTAAATTGCTAGAAGTTGTTTAGAATTTTTTATCATACTTCGAGTTTCTACAAATTATTGTAACGAATTTTTATTAACCATCTCGATCTTCCAAAATTTATCTCGAATTTCTGAAATTCTGTTTTAAATTGCTAGAAGTTGTTTAAAATTTTTAAAACATATTTGGAGATTCTGCAAATTATTTCAACGAATTTTTATTAACCATCTCGATCCTCCAGAATTTATCTCGAATTTCTGGAATTCTGTTCTAAATTGCTAGAAGTTATTTAGAATTTTTAAAACATACTTCGAGTTTCTACAAATTATTTGGACGAATTTTTATTAAGCATCTCGATTCACCAGAATTTATCTCGAATTTCTGGAACTCTGTTCTAAATTGCTAGAAGTAATTTAGAATTTTTTAAATATATTTCAAATTTCTATAAATTGTTTTAAGGTTTGACTAAGTTATTTCGTATTTTTAAAACCTGTAAATTGTTTGGAATTTAACCATCTCGACATTCTGAAAACTTTCTTGAATTTCTGGAAGCTATTCCAAATTTCCGGAAGATATTTTTAATATTTTAAAAATATTCCGAATTCCTATAAATTATTTCGATATTCTACAAACTATCTTAAAGTTTTACTAATTTATTTCGTGTTTCTACAACGTATGTAGAATTTTCGTAAATCATTTCGACTTCTCAAATGCAATCCTGAATTATCACAGATAATGCATAATTTCTACGAATTATTTTGAATTCTTACATTTTATTTCGAATAATTATACGTAATTTTAGCTTCCTATATACAATTTCGAATTTCAACAAGAAACTTAAAATTTTCCCAGACTATTAAAAATTCCTCAAAAAATTTCTAATTCTCCACAATCAATCTTGAACCTTCCCAAACAAATTTCTCATTGCACAAATAATTTCGTAACCACCCTGGATTTCTACATTCAATTTCCGATTCGTTTAATTTCAATTAAGGAATTTTCGAATCGTTTAAAATTTCCGCAACTTCAAAGCGAGACCTGAAACCACCCTTAAACGCGAGGAAAAGGGAAAAATACCCAAAATCTAAAAAACCCACGAGCCTCGAATGCGCCATCGTGGTTGCTACCCTCGCACCAACCCACCCCGTCATCATCATCGTTGGAATTTTCACGGAGGCGCGATTAAAACGTATCATAAACTTTCGAGCGCGATTCATCGTTAGAAAAAACTTAATTGCCAGCCAGATGGGTGTTGTGCACACGTACGGAAACGCAAACACGCTCGCTGAGTCAAAGGGAGGGGGGTGAAAAGGGGAGAAAGTGAGCGACGCGAGTTGCAGCCGGCTTAAATATTCATCCGAGATCAATCGAGCAGATTTGCAATTTCGGAGCGTTTGTACTGCACGAACGAGCCGGAATAAACTGTCGGCTACTTCATTTTACATGAAACTTTCTTCCTCCACCCCCTCTCTCACCCTCTCTCACTCTCTCTCTCTCTCTCTAGTCGCCTACGGCTGTCACTTTTTTCCCCACCTTTCTTTTTTTTCCTTTTTTTTTTTTTTTTCATTTCGCCGTATAAAATCCTCTGTCCGGCGAAATTAAGATGCAAATAGAATTTTAGAGTAGTTAGAAGAGCGTTTGGAAAAAGGACAGTGCGCTGGTGAAGAAAGGATATTAGTTTCCTACGTTTCGGGAAACGAAGTGGCTCCCGTTTCCACGTGTAATTACGCGAGTTATTTTGTTTCGCGAAATCTCCTTTTTTCCGTTTAATCGTATAATCGTGATTCGAGGTTCAACTCAGAGATTGCTGTTTCACCATAGATTCAGTTTTTCTCTTGCGAATTGATTTTTAAAGAATCGGTGGGTAATAGAGAGATTATTATTTTATTTTTAATTCGTAGTAAATTAGAGCGTGAAGAATTAGAGATATTGTTAATATCGATTAGTAATATTATTATCTTATATTGAAAAGTACGTGAATAATTAAAATTTATTTTGAAGCGGGAACAACAAGAAATAGAAGAATTATAATTTCCATAAATATTTTAATTCGTCAGAAACATCTGATGGAATAATTTATCGAAATAAGAATGGCAAATTTTCGATGTTGATTTTTGCAATTTCGATTCTAATTTTGTTTACTACTTAAAATCAGAGACAGGTATAGAAATTATTATTCATTTTCTGTACAGTAGGAATTAAAATTCCTTATCAATCATGCTACCTGAGATTACTAATTAGTTATAGTATTAATTAATACGCTTTATACCGCGATTGAATTTTATTAAATCTCGGACTAATCAATACCGTCGTTTACTTAAATTTAATTGTAGTTAATTATATTCGATTAATCGCGTTTAAATTTAACCACGGTTTCGAATAAAACAACAAAAACAAGAAATCGTATGCGCAAACAACAGGCTGACAAAGCGATAGCAATTTCGTCCGCGAAATCGAAATTACCAGTCTGCCCTGCGTGCTGTAAAACGTCGCGAATAAAACGATAGATAAAACAAGAAGCTACGAGCAATAATAACGTCGGTGGGGATCCGAAATAGCGTAAAGGAATCGGGACTCGACGGTGAGCCATCCAATTTGTACTTTCCTTGTTCATTCAAATTTATGCAAACATTTCGATCTGAACCTTCCTATGCAAAAGGCGCGTCGCTTTAATTATCGCAGTTCGAAGGATTATATTTGCCGCTTTGAATCACCGTCCGCTAAACGTTGTTTTTGATTAATATTCATCCGGGCAACAAGGGAGGCCGGCAAACGGAAAATATGAATCTCGATAACTTCCAACCTCCGATTCCTTTATTGCTCGTCCTACTTTCCCTGGGAAACGCCGGCGATCCGGTTACATCATAATTAAAGTCACTCGCGGGTCTTCGAGACGACTAACGATATCCTCTTCTTCGTGCTCCTGAGGATCGTCTTCTTGGCACGGCCGGGGTTGGGCCGCGGAAACGCGAGACTCTCTTCCCGATCTCCACGATCCGGATGATTGTCGTCACACCGGGCTTCTGTGCGAGGATACAAGCGATATTTTTCGGCGAATTAATTTTTCACGGCGATGCTGGTTGTTTTTGAGAAAATTAATTTATTGCGGCCTGTGATTATTTTTTGTTCCTGCGATGAGGCTATTTTTGGTGACAATAATGTTTTGTCTAACGCGATTGAGTTTCAAAGGGGTAGTTTGTCAAGCAATGTGACTGTTTTTTAGGAAATTAGTTTGTTCTAGGATCTGATTATTTTTTGGGAAATTATTTTTTTGTGAGCTATTACTAGTTTTGAGGATACTGATTTTTTATCTATCGTGATTGGGTTTTAGAGAAGTAATTTGTCATAGCTGTGATTATTTTTTGGGAAATTATTCTTTTATGAGCTATGACTATTTTTTGAGAAGATTGATTCTTTATCTAACGTTACTGCGCTTTAGAAAGGTAATTTGTCATGAACTGTGATTATTTTTTGGGAAACTAATTTTTCATCCACTGCGATTATTTTTGGGAAATTATTTTTTTCAATACGCTAATTTTCTATCTATCGAGATTGTCATGCAATGTGAGAATTAATCGAGAGAATTAATTTGTCGTGGGTTGTGTATATTTATTAGGAAATTAATTTTCTAGCAATTGCGATTATTCTTGAAGAAACTAATTTAGCTCCAAGCTTCGCTATCATTTAAAATAAAAATAGAAACACGGTACCCTAGAGGTAACAAAGAATTGGAATCTTGGTGAAATAATTTCTCATACACGAAATTACGAAAAGTTGGCAACGCGAGAGCAGAGTGCCACGAAAATTGTGTTCCTTTACGAAGAATTTCCATCATAAACATATCGGAAGTATAACTACGATCAAAATTCTAATTCCTCATAGCTAGAAGAAACCAGAAATTTCAAAAGAACAAAATAACCATAGCAATTAAACAAGGAATGGTTGTAAACATGCAACTCGCTGAATCCCAAAAAGATCCAAAGGAACCACCCTCTCGAACCTTCACCCCGGCCGAACAACGAGGACCTATCGATCGTAAACATCGTTGCCGTGATTCGGAATCGTGGTCTCGCGGCTGTGTGTCGAAAATTCTGCGACCGGAAATCGCGGACGTGCGATCGACGTCGTTTGTCTCGCGCGCGATACGAATCGCGCTCTGTCCGGACGCGTGAAAACGTACATACGCTCGCTCGAAGACGAGCGCAGAATGGGCAGACTGGTCGATAACGGGTGGAAAAAGAGAGGAGAAAACCCGCGGGGTGGAAAAAAAACGTAATGAAAATTCTCGATAAACGAACGAACCAAGCTACGGTCGAACGCGCGAGCGTTCCGGGATCGCGCGCGAGTGCGATCGCGAATTTTGAAAAACACCGAAGGAAAATAAACCACTCGCTAGCGGACACGCGTGTCTGCCGAAGAAGAAGGAAGCGTGTCGGTGAGTCGGAGAGGACACGCGGGAAGAAAGGCCGTAGAAGAGCGGAGAGACACGGGGCGGAGGAGAGGGAGGTTCGAGAGGGTGGGTTGGAAAAAATAAAATCATTGGACGAGTGTAGAGGCAACAAAGGCGACGAGGGACGGGGAAGAATAAGTCGAAACCAAGGAGAGAAACGGTGAAAAGGGCGGCGTGGGGAGGGGTGAATTAAATAGGGTAAGAAAAAAGAGGCGAGAGGGGGTGGAGAGAAAAGGAAACCGCGCGGCTACAATTAGGGGGAGAAAGATCGAGGCTTAAACGGAGGCCAGACCGACGGAGTCGAACGGTAGACGAGGAGAGAGGACCGGAAGGAGACGGGTAGACGGACAGACAGACGGACAGAGAGGGGGACGAGGTGAGGAGGACAGAGGAAGACAGGGGTGCGGGAGGAAGGGAGACAAAGAGAAGAGAGCGAAGTAGGAAAGAAAGGGGTGGCGAAGGAGGTGGACGAGGAGAGCTACCAGGAGGATGAGGCCGGAGTAGATGAGAGGGGCCGGAGAGGCGAGATAGAGAGCGAAGAGGACGCTAGAAAAAGGGAGAAAGCCGAGGCAGACTATAATAGAGAGCGAAAAAGAAAGAGGAAGCACGGAGGAGGGTTGGAAGAGAGAGAGAGAGAGAGAGACGTGACGCGTGGCATCACGTGGTGTATTGATCGTCGCGCAGCATCCACGAGAGCCATTCCGGCTGCCAACCTTCCTACCTACCCCAAGCACTACCCCTTTCCCACCCTCCGCCCCACCCACTCGCCTCCAGACCACCATTCTCCTCCGGCCGCCTTCCCTTCGACCCTCTGCGCTCTGCTCCTGCAACAAACCCACCCCGCGCCCCCAAACACCCCCCGACTAGCCTGCAAGCCCCCGGCGAAACCCCGTCAGACATCCATCGTCGTGTATCCAGCGAGTTAATTATTAAATGCATCGTCGTGCCTGCCAGGCCCTGCAATACGTCCCTTCCATCCGCCGCCACCTCCAACCCTTTTGCTACCCTTCGCCATTCTCGGCCATCTCGCCTGCTCCTTCTCGCTACCGACTCCCGCTGCAACCGATTCACGTGCAGCCGCTTCATCTTCCGGAGACTCCACCGTGCAAATGCTCGAAAGGAACCGCGGTCCAGCCGAAGACTTTCGGTTATCGAGCCGGACCACGAGGATCAAGCGACAGTTGCGTAAGAGAGGATTCAGAACACTCGCGATTTAGAGGGACAATACACAAGGGTTGTTTGGGTTTTTTAGTTGGGTAAACGAGTGTTTTAGTTCGGTTGGATAGTTTTGAGTTAGGTTTGGGTTAGGTTTGGTCCTTGGGATTCTGTTTGGAGGATGAGGTTCGAGGAGGTGGATGTGTGGAATTTTGTAAGGGGTTCTGGCGAGTTTTTAGAGCTTTCGTCTAGAGCTTTCGATAGTCGCGCGAATATTCTAGAGTTAGTTGCAAATCGTCTGTGATTTTGGAAGGATTAGGGTCATCTAGAATGATTCGACGAAGACGAAAGACGATAGGTAAAACAAATAGAATAATCGGACTTCCGATTGCCGAATCAATTACTCTAGAAAGCAGATACCTAAACGAGGTTGCATATTTTTGCAAATATGTCATTGGTAAGAGTATGAAAATTGAGAAGTTGTAATTTAAATCCAAGTGGAATGGAATACGTAATTTTTATCTGTTTAAATTTTGAAAGATTTGGGAAATGGGGGTTATATGATCCTTTTAATCATTCGTGGTTGGAGAAGGGTTGTAACGAGATATGCTTTACAACATCTCGTGTAATCCTGTCATACGTATGTAAATATTCACGGGATATAAAAATTGCAGGACAATGTGAAGAACACTTAGAAGATTGGAAGAAGAGGATCACGATTAAATCCAATTTTGAATTATTTTATCGAATGTCAATAACATGTATACACTTGTTGTATACAAAAATGACACTAATACTTACCATACAAAATTTAGATATTTAAAATAAATGCTTACTAGACATAAAAGTAACATTTATTTGTAATATAGAAAATTTAAATATTCAAAATAGACATTTAATGTAAGTGTCCGTAATAGTAACATTTATTTACAATATATTATTCGCAGTGTACAAAATTTAGATATTCAGAATAGACACTTACTATAAGTGTCTGTAAAAGTGACACTTATTTATAATATATTATTTGCAATATACAAAATTTAGATATTTAGAATAGACATATACTTTATTTTAAAGCGACACATATTGCTTACGATATAAAAAAGTTATAAGAAGATTTAGAAATAAAGTTTACTAGACACTAGCGTGAGTAGTTCTGGTTTCAGACCAGCACTATTAGATAATTCTCCTGTTAAAAAATTTACTTCGCATCTAACGTAAAAATCGAATCTTGGAGAAATTCAGGAAAAAGAAAACAGGTGTGTACATTCGTACAAGAATATTGGGTTTAACGTAATTACTGTTAACCGCGGACTAATTCAAACTGTTTTGCTATTAAATGGCGCGAAATTGGGCGAAATTTAATCAGATTAAACTGTTCGAGAAGTATCAGATTCGGGCGGAGTATTAATTTCGAAGTTCGTTAGTATTGTTTTGAATATCGTGTTAAAATTTTGGTCAGACTGATTCAACGATTTGTTGTAATTTAAATAACTACGATCTGTTGAATGAAGGTATTTAAAGATTTGTGATTTATGAGAGAATTAACGTATTCGCGGGTTTTGCTTCTTTTTGATCCATACAGGAATTTCTCGACATTCCATGCAGCTTTAATATATTCTCCGTGGGAAATAAATTTTTGCAAAGGTCGAGGGACTTCACAAAAAAAAAAGAAAAAACGGATCAAATCATAATAGCCAATGAATATAAACATGTACGAATATCTATATTTATTAAAATCAGAAAACTTGCAGAGTTTAAAATTTAAATATCACGGGGTTACTTTTATACCTCGCTCGTTTTAAAATCAACCCTTTTATTCCGATAAATCGTAATGTCTGGATTTTAACGAACTCGCGAATTACATATTTATAAACGTGGACATCGTGTCGTGATAAATATACTGTGGTGCATTATAAAAATTGTCAAGTGCATCGCGAAAATTATGAAGCAATAATCGAACCCAACGAAGGAAAATTAACTCGAAATAGTATAATTAAAATAGTATACTGAAAGTATATTATACGTGATGATTACTCAAATATTTGAGTACCGTTTTCTCTATATTTTATTTTATTTTATTTATTAATGTGTATAGGAAATAATAATTAACAAATTTCAATAAAATTAGATTCGCTCTCCAAAATTTTAAAATTTCTTAAATCTCTCGTAAACAAAATAAATTTTCCAGAATAACTAATTTAACAAAATTCACATAATTTTCCAATCCATAAATTTCCAAAATGAAATCTCCAATACGAATCCTCGAAATTTCCGATTCGGATATCAGCAATTTTCATCTCTAAAACTCAAGAGGGACTTTCCCAGCTCTCCCATAAACGAAATAAATATCATACTAATTCGACGGGATTGAAATGATTTTCCGATCCATAAATTCGCAGAATGAAATGGCCGGTGCGGATTTTCGAAATTTCCGATTCGAACGTCAGCAATTTTCTTCCGGAAAGCTGAGAAGCGATTGCAATTAAATCGATGAAACGGTTCAGGATTTCATGCGACTTGCCGGCGGAAGCGGAACATGGTGTTAATTATTAAATGCATCGTCGTGTCTGTCATGCTGTGCAGAATATCAGCCCATTCAGAGGCGCGTCGGAAAATCTCTGAGACCAGAGGTACCCGGTGAAAATGTTGGAAAGGTTATAGCCGATTGAAAGCTTTTGCAACGTCAATTTCGTTAGGGTGCCATTTAAGGGTGGCAGAGAGGGCGAGATAGAGAGAGAGAGAGAGAGAGACTTTCGACGTTGACAATCAGCTGCAGGAACGACGCCGGTCGCCATGCTAAAGAGCTTGGAATCGCTGTGTAATTTCCCGCTGAATAATTGATAGCGCGAGCTAAACGAAAACACGAAATCGTCGCCGAGAATATTGGTTAATTGGTAACCGGCTGCAAACAATTGCGTGCAAATACAAGTGCTAATTGTTTTCGCTGAATTTGCAAATGGGAAAATCGCGCTAGGGGTGGAAACGTTGGATTCGCTGCCCATCAGCTCTCGCGAAGATTTTTCGTTTACCCGATGATGACTCGGCAAATTATTCTCTTACGAATCACCTTTGATCATTTTTTCAACTTTAATTGGTGTATTTGTTCAGCGAATGTGGAACGAAAGTCTATGGTGCTATGTCAAATGAGATCCTCCTTTTTGAAATACGCTTTCTTTGAGGATTTTAACAAATTTTTCGTTTCTCCGATGAGGACTCGGCGAATTATTCTCTTTCGAATCACCTTTGATCATTTTTTCAACTTTAATTGGTGTATTTGTTCAGCGAATGTGGAACGAAAGTCTATGGTGTTATGTCAAATGGGATTCTCCTCTCTCTGATACGTTTTCTTCGGGGGTTTTAACAAATTTTTTATTTATCCAATGATAATTTCATATTATTCTCTTGAAAATTACGTTTGCGAATAACTTTTTATGCTTTAATTGCTTAATTTTTTCAGCGAATGTGGCACGAAAGTCTATGGTGTTATGTCAAATGGAATTCTCCTCTCTCAGATATGTTCTCTTTGAAGGTTTCAGCAAATTTTTCGTTTATCCGATGATGACTCGGCGAATTATTCTCTTGCGAATCACCTTTGATCATTTTTTCAACTTTAATTGGTGTATTTGTTCAGCGAATGTGGTACGAAAGTCTATGGTGTTATGTCAAATGGAATTCTCCTCTTTCAGATACGTTCTCTTTGAGGGTTTTAGCAAATTTTTCGTTTATCCGATGATGACTCGGCGAATTATTCTCTTGCGAATCACCTTTGATCATTTTTTCAACATTAATTGGTGTATTTGTTCAGCGAATGTGGTACGAAAGTCTATGGTGTTATGTCAAATAGGATTCTCTTTTCTGAGATATGTTTTCTCTAGGGGTTTTAACAAATTGTTGGTTTATCCAATGATAATTTCATATTATTCTCTTGAAAATTAAGTTTGCGAATATTTTTTTATGCTTCAATTGGTCTATTCATTTAACAAATATGATGCAAATATATATGAAGTGATATCAAATGGGATTTTATAATATTATACATTGTCAGGAACATATTCGTTTCTGGGTTTTAATTTACATCGAATTTTTATCATTATTGAAATCGATATTTTCATGTAGCATGAATCTGATTTTGGCATATCAAACGATGTTTTAATAAATATCATAAAATTTATTTGTAAGTGAAAGTATTTGGATTTATTTAATCATGATTCTGCTATTATTTCGTGGCGAATTTCATTTCGCAATTTTAATTAATCGACTGATTTAATAAATATCGTAAAGGAGCAAGAAGTGTCATATTTGGTGGTATTTTATTTATTAATGTTAAATTTGTTAAATTCGTTTAATTATTGAAATCGATTTGTATCGGATACTGGAAATAAATGTAATATGGAAATTTCGGTATCATTTAATCGAGCAATATTTTAATACACTTTAGGAGATTTATTTTTTAATTAAATATGAACTGTCTTTCGTTTAAATTTATTTTCACTATTTCTCGTTATTTCAATTTTCATATTATCAAAGGGATAATTTAATTAACATCGATTATGTACATTTTATTTAAATACACGTGAAAATTTACGGTAGGTTTAACGTTAATAAAATTTATTACTTTTGTTCGTAATCCACGTTGCAATTAATCACTGACTCGAGTTTAATTGTTAGAATCGAATTGCACTGCGAATTAAACGATCGATATTAAACGTGAAATTATTTCAAATGTTCGTCTTCTTGTGTTATGCAATTCTTAGATTATTATTAAGTAATAAAATTTAATTATTTCCGATTCGAATTCCAACGAAAAATTTGTCCAGGAACGACGTGTATAACCCCACACATTGAAACTGGGTTCTTAACTCATAATTACGAATTCAATTTCAAGGGATTTCAAGGAGCCCAGAACTCCTCAATTGTGACAAGTAAAACCAGTTTCTAATTCATAACTGTAATTTCAACTTCAATTTCACGAAGCCTGAAATTTCTCAATGGCTACAGCTAGAACCAGTGTTTAATTCCTAACTATAATTTTGACGTCAAAAATTTTGCGAAATTGCGCAACAGTCTGTAAAGCGATCAGAATGTCGCTGAAATGGTAGACAACGATTATATCCAGTTCCTAATTCAGAATTATTCATTAATTTACGATATGCCAAAAATATTGAATATCAAAGCTCATCGTAGAACACAATCTTAAGTATCGTAATACGACACAGATCCTACTAATAAAAATTCTGAAAACTTCATAAAGAATATTAATTATTAAGTAGTACAACACGACATATATCCCACTAATAAAAATTCTGAAAGCTTTGTAAGGAATATTAATTATTAAGTAGTATAACACGACATATATCTCACTAAAAATTATAT
>NIJG01000104.1:425317-466381 GCA_002201625.1 Euglossa dilemma
TCATAATTAGTCAATTGTAAATATCATTTAATTTCAATTTTGAAATAACAAATATCGCTTAAAATATATCTCATATTAATCCAAGTTTGTTTGTAAATAATAACAAGAAATAAAGTAGGATTAGCATTTTTTATTTAGAACCTTAATTGTATTTATATATTGTTAAATTTAACACAGGATATTGGTATTATTAATTATTTATGCTCTTCATGTGGCAGTGTTTTGAAATATTCACGATGCACAGGAAGTATATAAAGTAATAGTTACTGCATATCCTTATATTTTTCGTATGTAATCCCGTCACCTGTCTATGGAAATTTTACTTACACTACTTTCGTAATCAATGGTTACGCAATTTCTTCTACCGGCCAATTTTAAATCGAACAAAGCATTATCATTTTTTAAGATATTAAATACTAACTAGTTACAAACAAAAAGTTTACACTAAATTAAGCATAAATTACGTCATATCGCATTTTATTTTAAAAAACACTTACAACCACTTTCGAAATAAACGGTCCATATAATAACTATACAGCTTAAGCATGAAGTTGACTGTGACAAAATACAATTAGGTCCTCTGTTGGAAAAAAACAAAATTACTTCCCGAACTATACAATACAAAATAAAGAATATAGTCTACTTCAGATTCACCTAGTATTTCCTGGTTGAATTATACGTCACTAACCGTCGACAACTAAGAACGATATACAGTGTACAATATCCGCGAACAACGTGTGCAGACCGTTTGCAGACATGCAAGAGACCATGTGCGCGAACACGTATCTGCGGACAATGTCTGCGAGTCCTGCGGGAGTGATAGAATTGCCGTGAATGGAGCGAAGGGTGTTTGGATCAGGGTTGTAGATATGGGAGCACTCGGCCTGGAGAATTAGAGGTGTGAACGGCGAGTGTTTGGACAGAGTGCTCGAGGTTATCGTGCGAGGAAGGGTCACCGAAGGAATTAGGAATGGCCTGTGCCGAATGAAAGAGAGAATGTGCGTGTGCAGGCATAAATAGTCGGGTAAAATGCGTGCGTTGGCCAATCGCGAGCGAGAGTGCCTCGGAGTTCAGGCCAGAGAGTTTGAGAGCCGACTCTCGAGAGGACTGAGAATAAGTGCTTTAACGCTAGAACTAACGACCTACCTGTGACGAAGCCTTAAACCCGTATATCGTAGGTATGTCGACGGTGATAATTAAATCGGGGTGATGGCAGGGAATTGGTATTTGCGTTTCTGTTTGAAAACAGATGCCGAGGATCATATCTAAGGGTTGTATTTAATATATTTCTTGGATCGTGGGAATTTGCAAATTCGCAAGACGATATCGATTAATAGCAGAAATCAAAATATTATAAAATTCGCGATGTCACTGTGAAAAAATCTTTGATTGATGTATCTGACGCTTTAGTATCGAAACTCTAATCGATATAAATTCTGGATATTGGATATTTTTCTTACTATTTATTATTATTTTTCTATTTTAATATATTTTTTTAGTTTATAAGAATTTTNCGAAAAATCCTTGATCAAAACACTAAACTCTACGCTATTAATATCTTAATCGATATAAATTCTGGATCCCGAATATTTTTCTTTCTCTCTTTACCTCTCCTCGTTCTAACCTATTCAAATTTTTTTAAAATGAAGAAATTCGGAAATCGATACCGATCTCCCAACATCAACCATCGTCCTTACATCTTCACAAAAAAAATCCGTGATCGAAGCGTCGAACGGCAGGGTACTGAAACGTTAATCGATATAAATTCTGGATCATGGATATTTTCCTCTATCTCTAACTATCCTTATTGTAACATATTTTTGGTCCATAAGAATTTTCAAATTCGCGAGGCAATAACAACTATAAAACAGCAGAAATTGAAATATTACAAAATTCGCGACATCCCTGCGAAAAATCCTTAATCAAAACACCAAACTCTACGCTATTAATATCTTAATCGATATAAATTCAGGATCCCGAATATTTTCCTTTCTCTCTTTACCTCTCCTCGTTCTAACCTATTCAAATTTTTTTAAAATGAAGAAATTCGGAAATCGATACCGATCTCCCAACATCAACCATCGTCCTTACATCTTCACAAAAAAAATCCGTGATCGAAGCGTCGAACGGCAGGGTACTGAAACGTTAATCGATATAAATTCTGGATCATGGATATTTTCCTCTATCTCTAACTATCCTTATTGTAACATATTTTTGGTCCATAAGAATTTTCAAATTCGCGAGGCAATAACAACTATAAAACAGCAGAAATTGAAATATTACAAAATTCGCGACATCCCTGCGAAAAATCCTTAATCAAAACACCAAACTCTACGCTATTAATATCTTAATCGATATAAATTCAGGATCCCGAATATTTTCCTTTCTCTCTTTACCTCTCCTCGTTCTAACCTATTCAAATTTTTTTAGAATGAAGAAATTCGGAAATCGATACCGATCTCCCAACATCAACCATCGTCCTTACATCATCACAAAAAAAATCCGTGATCAAATCGGCAAACGGCAGGGTACCGAGGCCTTAATCGATATAAATTCGGAGAAATCAGTTAGCCCGGTCATAAACAGCGGCGTCGGGACGGTGAACCGAATGGCCGGAACGAAACAAGGCGGCAGCCTCGAGGAACGATTATTGTAACGACCAACTTGCCCCGACGCCATAACGAAGATCGCAAGCACGAGCCTCGCCGCGCAACGGGACGTAAGAGGAACGATAAATATCGCGGGGGCGTTACGGGGCAATTTACGAGACGTAAGAAATCAAGGTGAAAAGAGGGTGATAAAAAGAGACGCGCAAAGAGAGAAAGGGTAGACGGATAGATGGATAAATAGACCGAGAAAGAGAGAGGCAGGAAGACAGCGACGTAGAGAAATAGGGTTAGAGTGTCGGAGAGTTAGAGAAGAGAGACGAAGAAACATAAGGCGAGGGAGAGGAGAGGAGAGGATGTATTTGCGGGACGAAAGGGCTTCCCTGGCAGTAGCCGACTCGAAGACACTCGGTCAACAAGAGGCGCGAGCCTAAGTCCCTTCTTTTGACGGCAGAGGACGATACTTTAAGCCGCTACCAGTCGTGCTTTTTCCCTTCCTCCAGATACCGTCACGGTCTTATCCTCTTATTTAGGTGTCGAATAAAAGTGGGCTACCCGGGGAATAGTAAAACGCAAAAGGTTCATTCATAAGATTCCTCGTTGCTCGTTTAGGGAACGGCACAGACTGTCCTAAGTTTAAGACGACAATTGGGACAGTCGAGGAGATTTCTCTTTCGGATTGCGATATTTCACAGTAATCGAACTTTAAACTCGTTCTTCTGTAATTAAATATCTCTGTCTACCTGGGGAGATCTCAGCCGAATTTTCGGAATCCCTACTTTTGTCTAGTCGTATTCCACGATCTATAAATATTTGTGTCTACCCGGGTTTGAACCAAGCCGAATATTTAGAATCCCTATTTTCACCTAATCATTCTCCTCAACCTAAATAGCCCTGACTTTCCGGGTTAGAATATAGCTGAATCTTCAGAATACCGCTTTTCATCTAAGCATACACCACAATTTATAAATATTTGTGTCTCCCTCGGGTTTGAACGCAATAGAATCTTCAGAATCCCTATTTCCACCTAATCATTTTCCGCAACGTAACTAGTCCTGTTTACCTAGGTTAGGACCAAGCCGGATCTTCAGAATCCGTATTTCCGCCTAATCATTCTCCGCAACTTAAATATCTGTTTCCCCGAGTTAGACTCCCTATTTTCACCTAATCATTCTCCTTAACCTGAATATCTTTATCTACCCGTGTTAGAACTCAGTCGAATCTCCAGAATCCCAATTTCCACCTAATCATTCTCCTTAAACTAAATATCTCTGTCTCCAGGCTTAGAATCCCTATTTTCCCCTAATCATTCTTCTCAACCTAAATATCTCTGTCTCCCCGGGTTAGAACCCCGCCCAATTACCAGAATCCCTGTTTTCACCTAATCACACTCCACGATTTATAAATATTTATGTCTCCCCAGGTTAGAATCCAGCCGAATCTTTAAAATTCCTATCTCCACCAAATCATCCTTCTCAACCTAAATATCACTGTCTCCCCGATTTAGAATCCCTATTTCCACCTAATGATTCTCCTCGACCTAAATATCTCTGTCTCCCCGACTTAGAACCCAGTCCAATCATCAGAATCCCTATTCTAACCTAATCACACTCCACAATCTATAAATCTTTGTGTCTCCCCCGGTTAGAACCCAGCCGAATCTTTAAAATTTCTATCTCCACCAAATCATTCTCCTCAACCTAAAATATCTCTGTCTCCCCGACATAGAACCCATCCGAATCTCGAAAATCCCGATTTCCACCTGATCATTCTCCTCAACCCAAATATCCGTGTCTCTCGGGGGTCAGAACCTAGCCGAATCTGGGAACACGTCGGTACCCAGTCGCGGCGAAGAGCGAGAGGAGTAAGAACGCTGGCGCGGCCTGTCCTCGCGAAGAAGCCAGCCAGGTATCTCGCGAAGCGTGAAGAAATTAAGACGGGGATGCCAGCGGGAGATAAGTGGGGAAATAGAAAACACGGAGGGAAAAGGAGGACAACGGCGAGGGAAGAAGGGAGGAGAAAGAAGGTAGAGGAAGAAGAAGCCAGCAACGGCGGAAGAAGTACTCACCCCTGAGGCCGGAAGCCCTCTTTGCCAGCCCGGCTTGAAGACACTCGGTCAACAAGCGGCAGAAGCCGGGTCTCTGCCGTTTTCCTCTCCTTTCCAGGGAAGGTCGTTACACCGTGTGGGTTCGCTATGTTGCTATCACTTCTCCACTGTGACGCGACGCGACACTGTCACGCCGGGCTTCTCTGCTGGTAGCCGTTGGCAAATAACCGGATAAGACCGGGCTACACACTTTTTCCCCCCGGCGCCGATATCCAGCCACGCCTTTCAGATTTCCTCCGAATTTCCCGCGAATTTGCTCGTTCGACCGTGGCCAGGGGTTGGACGCGACTGTGCACCGTGAGGGAACGGGGCAAGAACGAGGATAGGGCTCGAGGATAGCGAGGAACGCGACTCGGAAGCCGAGGTGCACGTCGGAGAGGAAGAGGGATGCCAGCGAAAAAGAAAAATGGAGAGGCTAAGTTTAGAGGGTCGTGGATGAGGGACCTGGGCGAAAACGGAAGAGCAGATGCATGGCGGACCGGCACAATACACCTTGATCTCCCGATGTTCCTGTTCGCGGCGGGGAGAGAGAGGAGAGAGAGAGAGTGATTTTAGATTCAGTGCCAGAAAAATGGTCGGCCAATCGCGACGAGCCGCGCGACAAATCGAGATCGCCATCTCTCGGCCAACTCGGGCCATCGGCCGACTTTAATAGACCTTTCTAGATGGTCGATCGAGCTAATCGCCGAAGAAATCAACGGCATCGATGCGAGTCCGAGGAGAAGAATCTCGTCTTATCCTGATTGATCTTAATGGAGGCGCGAGAAGTTTCCACGGGATATGCTGCTTCTTTCGGCACTGGCAACTTCCAACCGAAGTTTCCGGACACGGTGCATTAAAGAAACGAGAAGTAAAGAGATACGATGGCGAGATAATAACGATAAATGATCGCGTCGCGAGGGAAACCGGTGGACCATTAGTCAAAGCAGTTCCACGGAAGTTTGTACCTGGTAATCCGGTGAAATCTGCCATCGCCGGTTTCGTTTCGATACCTGCGTTACCCTACACTTGGAAATAAAGGAACTGTTCCCTGAGAAACGATTGCAAAGAAATTTTAAATGAATTTCGATGGCAATTACAATTCTTAAATGGACCAATAATTATAGGTAAGTAGATGACTTTAGATATACTCGAAAATAAGTAATACAGGCGGCTCTCGACTTTCGCGCATTCTCCTTTATAATTAGTAATTAACCCTTTAGCTTACAATGACGCCTCAGAGGCGTCGTAAGGCTATCGGGTCAATTTGCAACAACAAATCTTTTTTTCGATTAATAATCGATTACTAATCGTAATTATTTATCAAACATCTTGCAAAGCTAATTGTACCGCGCACGTTTATATACGAATCATAGGAAGTTTGCGGTTTGTACAGTTTTGAATGCTCAGCCAACGACCTTGGTGTCGCTTTTGTTGAGAAATAAATAAGCCTTTGCGGTTGGATATTCCCTGTAAGGGGACATAGTCAGTCAAACAGGCTGCAATTCATACATCTTGACAAATTTTTGTCTATCATAGAAGAAAGCAATTTCAATGGAGAACGTATATCTGAAGCACGTAGGGCAATTCAGAAACACACAGCGTGTTATTGATATCTTTATGAAGAGAAGAGAGAAAAGAATAGTATTCAACTAACTCTTAAACCATTTGCATCATTGAGTGGAATAATTTGCAAGCAATAACTGTTACTTATCTATTTTAAATTTATTTACCGTGCAACTTACCTGCAAAAATAAATATTTATGTCATAACGTCGTATAAAATGATTTTATTTTGTAGAACGTATAATTTTTGCATTGAACGAAAACAAGAGTTTTTTTGTTACGCTTAATTTCAATCGAAGGCGTGAAAAACTCTCTTTAGAGCGAAGATGCAAATGGGTAAACAATTTCAGAGAGAAAACACCTGAAAGCATTTAAACACGTTTCTTTAATTTCATTATGAATAAACGGTCCACATATACTAAAAATAATTCTTTTTAAACATGGCGAACCCACGTGTCCAAAGTTTGAATCAAAAAGGTTAAAAGAGGTGGGTTTAAATGTAGAATCCACCGGTTAACCAATTCGAGTCGATGATTTTTTTCGAACACGGTCCCCAAGAACGAAATTTTTTTTTTTTTCTTTATATTGTTCATTCTTAATAAAAAAAAACATATTTACAATGTAAATCAGTCAATTTGTAAGTGAATTCACATAAAGAAGATAAATCAATACGTTAAAACGCAATTTTCAGTGCATATATTCTTTTACATCCATCTACTTTCGAACATTCAACATTCGTTCACATTTTCAGGAATCAATTATGTGCGAAAGTCGAGGCCTGTTGCACGAATTGATCTGAAAAGAAAAGTTACGCTATTTTGTTGATACGTTCCCAGTTTCTCAGTTGAGAACGATGCTTGAAACAGGCTGTACACCTTCGTGGATCCAGTCTGATCCTTCTCTCGCGTTGATCGCATCTCTGGCGTGGATGCGCACGTGTTGGCATTAGCCCGGAACAAATCAACGGATCCCGATGTGGAGTCGGCATAATTAAATCGTTCCACGTTAACGCGAACGAACGACAGCAAAGGCTTCGCGCGAAGTACGATAGGCCGAGGATCTCTCGCGGGTTTTATGACGCTCGAGAAGTAGAATCTCGGTGGCCGCGTGTTGGCACCGGGCGTGAAACGAACGGAGAAGTCATGATCTACGGGACAGTATAATTAAACCTTTCTACATTGGTACCTGGCGGCCAAGATTCCGTGTGAAGTTCGGCACGATCCTCAAGACGACGCTTCTTCTCAAAGCATTTCACGCTTCCCTTGCCGCGGTCTACGACACTTGGCGTGGAATCTTCGTGTCCGCGAGTCTTGGCGTTTGAGAGATGTAAATCAACGGAAGAGATAGCGTTGTCATCGAGTCGACGTATGCGCGATACTATTAGGTTGGTGCATATGAAATGTCGGATTCTTTTACATGCGAACGTTTATCTTCCTGTTTTCGTTATACTTTTGGTTTTGGCATAACCTCGTTTATAGTCGTACTGTCCATTGCCAGAGTCACATTTCAACAAAGCAGATTTTATCGGAAGCGTTCCCTTTTGTTATTTCATTTGAATTTTCTACCGATGTGAATCTAAACGATATTCGTATAATTTTTTTGTACGAGTATAAACTTGGTAATAATGCTGCAAAAGCTGCACGCAACTTAAACCAAGCGTTTGGGAAGAATACAGTTAATGATCGAAAAGTGCAGCGTTGGTTTGAAAAATTTAGGTCCGCTGATTTTTCACTATAAAATTTTATCATTTTCATTCTATCGTCATTCTGTCATCTAATCCTCCACGATATTTAGTCATCACTCCGTGTTCTCTCAAAACTACCATATAACAAAGGTTTGAATACTCTTCCTCAAAACTTTCGTCTTGTTCCAATCACTAATCCTCCCAACTCAGCCTATTCTACATCTAGATCATCAACGACTATCAATGAAACAAGCATAGCTCTTATCACCTGATTGAAATACTCAAATACCAATCCAAAATGCAAACTGTCTAATTCTATGATTTAATTCTCCACGTTATTTATTCATCACTCCGTGTTCTGTCAAAACTACCATATAACAAAGGTTTGAACACTCTCCCTCAAACATTCGTCGCATTCCAATCACTAATCCTCCCAACTCACCCTATTCTACATCTAGATCATCAACGACTATCAAAGCAACAAGCATAGCTCTTATTACCTGATTGAAACGCTCAAACACCAATCCAAAATCCAAAGTATCTAATTTTATAATTCCCATTCTATTGTCTTTCTGTCATCTAATCCTCCACGAAATATAGACGTCAGTCCATGTCCTGTCAAAACTACTGTATCCCAAAAAGTTTCAGTACTTTCTCAAACATACATCCCAACTAATACCTGGACCTTGAAAGATTCGTCGCATTCCAAACAGTATCCACCTAAACAGTTAACTCAGTCTATTCTACTTCTAGATCTCACCAAAACTCTTACCACCTGATTGAGACGCTCAAACACTAATCCAAAGTCCAAAGTATCTAATTTTATGATTCCCATTCTATCGTCATTCTGTCATCCAATCCTCCACAATATTTAGACATCACTTCATGTTTTGTCAAAACTACCATATAACAAAGGTTTCAACACTCTTCCTCAAACCTTCGTCGCATTTCAATCAATAATCCTCCCAACTCAGCCTATTCTACATCTAGATCATCATTAACTATCAATGAAACAAGCAAAACTCTTATCTCCTGATTGAGCACTCAAACAGCAATCCAAAATGCTAACTGTCTAATTCTATGATTTAATCCTCCACGTTATTTAGAAATCAGTCCATGTTCTGTCAAAATTACCGTATCCCAAAGGTTTGAACACTCTCCCTCAAACATTCGTCGCATTCCAATCACTAATCCTCCCAACTCACCCTATTCTACATCTAGATCATCAACGACTATCAAAGCAACAAGCATAGCTCTTATTACCTGATTGAAACGCTCAAACACTAATCCAAAGTCCAAAGTATCTAATTTTATGATTCCCATTCTATCGTCATTCTGTCATCCAATCCTCCACAATATTTAGACATCACTTCATGTTTTGTCAAAACTACCATATAACAAAGGTTTCAACACTCTCCCTCAAACATTCGTCGCATTCCAATCACTAATCCTCCCAACTCACCCTATTCTACATCTAGATCATCAACGACTATCAAAGCAACAAGCAAAGCTCTTATTACCTGATTGAAACGCTCAAACACTAATCCAAAATCCAAAGTATCTAATTTTATGATTCCCATTCTATCGTCATTCTGTCATCCAATCCTCCACAATATTTAGACATCACTTCATGTTTTGTCAAAACTACCATATAACAAAGGTTTCAACACTCTTCCTCAAACCTTCGTCGCATTCCAATCAATAATCCTCTCAACTCAGCCTATTCTACATCTAGATCAACTATCAATGAAACAAGCAAAACTCTTATCTCCTGATTGAGCACTCAAACAGCAATCCAAAATCCAAACTGTCTAATTCTATGAATTTTATTCTATAATCATTCTGTCATCCAATCCTCCACGATATTTAGACATCACTCTATGTTCCGTTAACACTACCATATAACAAAGATTTGAATTACTCTTCCTCAAACTCTCGTCGCATTCCAATCAATAATCCTGCCAACTCAGCCTATTCTACATCTAGATCCCCGAAGACTATCAAAGCAACAAGCAACCACTTATACACCGATCCAAACTCCAAACTACAACTCCTATCGTATCCTCATCGCGTCATCCGAACCTCAGCACCGCGATAGACGTCAGCTCACGTCCCGGCAAGATTTCCACGTGTCTCACGTTGAAACAGTTCGCAGACTGCCTCGGACACGCCTTACAACTATAAATAAGACCTCGAAACTCGCGGGTGCCGTTGAATTGGTAGCATTCCGACTGCGGGATACGCTAGATCCCTGGATCCGTTTCATGCACGCCTGAACGTTTGTCCGCGACAGAAGGACATCGGCATTGAGGCGAGTATGACATTATCGGTTGTGGAATTTTCACTTATTGTCCCACGTCCAGCGTGTACGTACACAACGCGCATTGTCGTGGTTCCGCGTTATTATCGGTATTCACGCCCGCTCGTCGGATTTGTATTTATACACGTCCAACCGGTGTTTCCAACTTCGTTTTTGCCACCGATCGTTAATGTCACGCCAAATCTCGCCGATCTTCTTGCCAGGGTTTATTGCGTCGCACGGTTCTTCCCTCGTGGATCGCTGAATTTTTTCCCGTCACAGACCGAACGATCGGTGCTCGGTTTCTTCGCTACTCCACCAGATTTTTTATCTCCGCCACGATTGGATAACATTACCCGTGTTTTTAACCTAACAGAGGATGGTACCGGACCCCCGGTTGCAGAGTGACAGATTTTTTCGCCGACCAGGATTTTTTCTCACCGCGATTCCAGACTGATAGTTCGGATGGGTATTATCGGGACTCCGTGTAACGCCGATTCGTCGTGGAGCTACAGCTTCGGTGATTTGCAGCCAATCTACCGTGTATGTTGGATTATAGCATCGCAATTTTCTCGTCCATATCGCAGAAACGTCCACTGTCTTTTTAAAATTTAGAAGATGATTTATTGAAACGATATTGGCGAATTGTAAATTATTTTGTTGTTAGACTCGGTTTATTTATGTTCGGGTAATATGTTCGATGTTAATAATTGATCGATTGAGAGTTGTTCTCCTTATGAAAACTTAAAATCTTTGTTGGGACTGTGATACGTGAATCAGAAGAGAGGGAGAGAGAGAGTCAGTCGCGAATCAGTGACAGTATTGAGCGTAGTCATAAGAATATTAATGACTATTTATATTTAAATTGCATTTTTTCTGTTACCCCCTTAATATTCCAATCAATGAGACGTTGATAAAGGAAGGATTAATGTTAATTATTGCAAATATTTTCCCTAAATTAATTTATATTAACGAATATTTAAAATACGAAAGAACCAGATAATTCGTTAATCGTGGCTTTCTCTCATCTTCTTTGTTTTAATTTCTCTAATTTTTTTCGCACTGAGAACGGGAGAAATACGATTTATTTTTCCCAAAATGGCAAGGTGCATTTATTCTGTTACCCCTCCAATATACCAATCAATGAAACATTAATAGAGGAAGGAGCAATATTAATTATTACAACTATTTCTCCTAAATTAATTTATATTAACGAATATTTAGAATACGAAAAAGTTAGAAAATTCGTTATTTGTGGCTTTCTCTCATCTTCTTCGTCTTAATTTCCTTAATTTTTTTCCCACTGAGAACGGGAGAAATATGATTTATTTTTCCCAAAATGGCAAGGTGCATTTATTCTGTTGCCCTCCTAATATTCAAATTAATAAAACGTCAATATAGGAAGGACCAATGACAATTATTACAACTATTTCCCCTAAACTACTTTATATTAATGAATATTTAAAATACGAAAAAATCAGAAAATTCTCTTATTTAAAATACGAAAGAGCCAAAAAATTCTCTTATCTTTTTCGTCTCAATTTCCCTAATTCTTTTTCCCACTGAAAATATGAGAAATACAATTTGTTTTTTCCCAAAATGACAAGATGCATTTATTTTGTTGCTTTCCCAATAGTCCAATTAATGGAACGTTAATAGAGGAAAAACCAATATTAATTATTAGAACTACTTCTCCTAAATTAATTTATATTTATGAATATTTAAAATACGAAAGAGCCAGAAAATTCTCTTATTAAAAATACGAAAGAGCCAGAAAATTCTCTTATGTTCTTCGTCTCAATTTCCCTAATTCTTTTTCCCAGCGAAAATGTGAGAAATACGATTTGTTTTTCCCAAAATGGCAAGGTACGATGCTCGATGACGCTATCTGCGGGCGGAGAGGAAATTTACGATCTCGGGGAAGAAGCATAGCAATCCTTTCGATCATCGCTTACCCCTCTGACCCTCTTCTTGGTCTTGGAACAATTTCTCTGGCCGTGGCGCGCGGCAGTGGCCCGAAACGACGCTGTGCAAGCCAGTAAATCAACTTCAGGTGCATCGAGTTAGAAGTAAGCAGGCATTAATATGCGCATTGTCCCAGCGCGATCGTAAATGCATATAAGCATCGACGAAAATTCAACACTGTTCTTGTGTCACCAACAGCGGCAAATGGGATAACTTTGCGCCATAAACTATGCGCGAAATAGCCGGCCACGTTAACAAAGAGTCGATGGAAATGCATCTGGCGATACAAACGCGGTGCACAGACAATTAGAATTGTTAGAAATGCAATAAACTCACGAGTTGACCGGCTATTTGTGCTCGCTCCGATGAAATCGGCGGGATTAACTTCTGTTAACGCGAAGGAAATGCCGATGGTGTTATCGCGTTGATCGAAATGCATCGTCGGATTCGAACACGTGATATTATACAACAGAAATAATTTTTTAATCGATTAATAACTGTGTTTTATTGGAAATTTACTTTGATTCGAGGCTAATTTTCTTATCGGTGAAATTATGGATACTATGCTATAGATGGAACTCGTTTTAATACCGACTATGAAATTGCTTTGGAAAAAATATTATTATGTAGAGAAATATGATTATTATAGTCATTCACAGTTTTCCGAAATTCTGAGCTTTTCTGAGAAGACACGATTTTTGTGTAAAAAGAAGTATAAGTAAGAAGGTTCGGTGAGGGTGTTCGAACTTACCAAATTTCATCGTCAGAAACAAGAACCAAATTATCGACACAGACCTCTCAATTTTAAAAGAAAAAGAATAAAAAATAAATCTTCTGCATAAGAAATTCCAAATTTTCCAATTCCTTCAAAAAAGAACAAAACAATCTTCCCAACAGTGTTGGGTTGTTCGGAAAGTAATTTCGTTTTTCCCAAGAGAAAAATTTGTCGAATTCGATCGTTCACGATGATGTGAAACGTCTTGGTGTAAAAATCGTGTTTCATTTTCACCAGAAAAAACGAAATGACTTTCCGAACAACCCAGTATTATGGAATCCTCTTCATCTTCCAACTCACCACCTTTCAATTTCTCCAGAAGAACAAAATCGCATAGCTATCCAATATCCACTGCGTCATTTAGCACTACACTACTACTATAATCAAAGCGAAACAAAGATCTTCTGCAAAAGACAATTCCAAATTTTCGAATTTCTTCAAAAAAGAACAGAAGAATCTTCTCACTAAAGTATTATAGAATTCTCTTCATCTTCCAACTCACCATCTTTCAATTTCTCCAGAAAACCAAAATGTCACCAAAGTATTATAGAATCCTCTTCATCTTCCAACTCACCACCTTTCAATTTCTCCAGAAAATCAAAATGTCACCAAAGCGTTATAGAATCCTCTTCATCTTCCAACTCACCATCTTCCATTTCTCCAGAAATACCAACTCGCATAGCTATCCAACACCTCGTCATTTATCACTACACTACTACTATAATCAAAACGAAACAAAGTTCTTCTGCAAAACAAAATTCCAAATTTCCTAATTCCTCCAAAAGAACAGAAGAATCTTCTCACCAAAGTATTATAGAATTCTCTTCATCTTCCAACTCATCATCTTTCAATTTCTCCAGAAAACCAAAATCTCACCAAAGTATTATAGAATCCTCTTCATCTTCCAACTCACCATTTTCCATTTCTCCAGAAATATAAAATCGCATAGCTATCAACATCCACCTCGTCATTTATCACAACACTACTACTATAATCAAACCGACACAGAGGATAGACAAAAGAAATTCCCAAGATCACGCTGATCCATCTAAAGCAACCGAACACTGGGATTTATCGACGATAAAAATCGAGCAGATCCTCGGCGAGGGAATGAAACGTCAGATCGCTGCTCGGAAATCCGTGACGTATTCTGGTACTCGTTTATACACCTGCCCGGGAAGCCGACGGAATCGGTGCACCGGGTCCATTACCCGGTCTGGCGCGACAGAAAATCCGCAGACGGAAGGAGCAAGACGGAAATTACCAGCCGTCAAGAGGAAGTAGACTGATTCGCGAGCCGGGCTTTTCGAATGTAATTTCTTTCTGTACATGCACGTCGCGCGGTATCCATGGTATTTCCCGTGGGGAGGCTCAGATTGAAGATTACGATGCAGTTATCTTCCTTTAATCCGGCCCACCCTCCGGCCCCGGCTCGGTTGCCCTGTAGCTCTTCATTACCACTGCACCTCTTGGGATCCATTCGTGCTTGTTAAGCCTCCACGGTGCCGCTATTGTCCGACACTCGATCAGAATTTCTCCCGATTACGAAATCATCGCGGTCAGGTTGCGGTGGGAACTTTGAGCCAGCCAGGATCTTGGCTGGTGCAAACGAGATTGTAGAGGTATGATCGGCAGCAGAGGTTTGACGAGGTTTGACGGGCCGAACGAGAGTGATTGTTGACACTAAACCTACCACGGTCAAATGACCGGTAAATAAAAAAATAGTAGAATCTGAAAAAAATGAAATAAAGGGAAATATTGAAAGATCGATTGTACGTACATTGGAAGAAAAATCNAATGAAATAAAGGGAAATATTGAAAGATCGATTGTACGTACATTGGAAGAAAAATCGGGAAGATAAGTGGCTTGTACTATAACGTTGAACGATCTTAAAGAAATGAAATACAGGTAGCCTTCCTACAACACGGTATTCTATAACACGGTTTCGCTATAACACGATTCACAAATTCTGAGAATTCTCCTACAACACGATATTCTATAACACGGTTTCGCTCTAACACGATAAGAAAATTGGAAAAACTTTTATACAACACTGTACATTTTCAGTCGCGACGAAGCTTATTCCGTTTTAACCATTTGAGTCCCAGAAATTTTTGAAAAAAATATGGAGAAATTTGTGAAATTAAAGTTGCGTGGAATTAAAATAATATTTTTCGCTTTTTTTGTTTTGTGTTGTACATACATTTATATTTTTAATAGAAATTCAGTGTTTTACGTAGAATTAAAAGAAAAATTTGGTTTTAATAAGTTTTCGGAACGCAATGCGGCTTTTTGTATAGACTCCGGGTCTCATACAACACGGTTTCACGCAACATGACATTTTCTACAAACCTATCTACCGTGTTATAAGAGGGTTACCTGTAAAGGGAAATATTGAAAGATCGATTGTACGTACATTGGAAGAAAAATCGTGAAAATATGTGGCTTGTACTATAACGTTGAACGCGGAATTTCGAATGACAGTTTTAAAGACGGTCATTTATGCCACGGTAGGATTAGTGTTAATTGGATTTTGCAATTATTCGTCGGTCGTTCGGCGGTGAATGGGTTTAACGTTTGTTTCGCGGGGTTTTGTCACGATTGCGATTGAGATAAACTTGTTGTACACTATGTTTGGTCGCTTCCGTTTCATTCATAGTCACGGATCTTCAATTTAGGAGATTGAGATTGGAGGCGGAGAATGAGTTTCTGACTGAGAGTAACGATATGCCGTGAGTTTGGAGATTTGGTATTCGGATTTCGTAAGGATTCGACGATTATCTGGTAGATTATTGGCTTTAGAGTTTGTTCTGTGAGGCTTTTGACAATTGGGTGAGCTAGACTTTTGCTCGTGTTTAACAATCTTCGGCTGAGAAAATTGAAATTAGAGATATCGAATAATTTTCCAAGAGATAGTAACGATTTCCCATGAGTTTTGAGACCTAGTATTCGACTCCTGTAAAGATTCGTTAATTATCTATTCGATAATTAACTTCAGATTTTGTTCTATGAGACTTTTTGGCGATTGATTGAACTAAACTTTAGCACGTATTTGAGGATCTTCAGCTCACAGTTGTTTCAAGTGACAATAATGATTTATCATAAATTTCCACACCTAGAAATCCGATTCTACCAGGATTCGTTGATAATCTATTAAATAATTTACTTCAGGTTTGGGTTTGTAAGACTTTTTAGCGATTAATTAAGCATTAATTAATTAATTCATATTTCAGAATCTTCAAATTAGAAAATTGAGATTAGAGGTATCGAATAATTTTCCAAGTGATAGTAACGATTTGCCCTGACTTTTGAGACCTAGTATTCGACTTCTGTAAGGATTCGTTAATTATCTATTCGATAATTGGCTTCAGGTTTGGGTTTGTCAGGCTTTCTAGCGATTGATTCAGCTAGCTAAGCTTTAGTTCATATTTCAGACTCTTCGACTTAGAAAATTTAGAAGTAGAATAAAGAAGTAACGAAAGACTTTCCAAGTGATAGTAGCCATTTATCATAAGTTTCCACAGTTAGAAATCGGATTCTGCCAGGATTCGTCGATTATATACTGAGTAATTGGCTTCAGGTTTTGTTTTACGAGGCTTTTCAGCGATCGGTTGAACCAGACTTGCCGTTTGCTACGTAGGCTCTCTTCCGTTTAGCTGAGAAAATTAGAATTGGAGATAGCGAAATTCGAGGCACAGCCTAGACTCGCGATAATCGGATTCTGCAAGGATTTGTTCATCGTCTATTAGCAACTGGACTCAGTTTTCCCTCTGTGAGTTATTTCCGGAGTCACTTAAGCTCACGTTCGCTATTCACTGTGACACTGAGACTGTTGTATGAGGTTTGTATTTAGAACCTCAAACTATAGCTAGCGTCGCGTGGCCTAAGTAGCTAACACATTCGTCACCAGTTGTATTTTAGCTGACATTCCAGTCGCGCTAATTGGATTCCGCAGTGATTTGTTAGTTACCTATTAACTATAACTGGATCAAATATAATTAGATTAAATTCTTGCCTTGCGAGTATTTTAACGGATACTTAAATCAGGCGATACTCGGACGCAGGTATCGCAAACGAAAGTAGTACAAACTTTAACTAAGTTGTCAACGCTAGAACTAACGGTCTAGAGTAAGAAATATTATTCAATTGCGAAATATATGGTGAAAATAATATTATATAGTAAAATAATATATATAGCGATTAGTGGACCCTATTCGCAATTGAATCAATCATTATTACAATTATTTTAACTCCCATGATAATTCTAAAATTTAATATTCATATTTTCAATATTCCCTCTATTTCTAACTTAATTTATTAACTTAAACAAATCATCGATCTTCGCGTGATATAAAAATTTTACAATGCCAATGATAGCAAGAATAATTAAAATGAAAAGAAATAAACAAATATGATTCAATTGTAAAATATATAGTGAAAGTAATAATATATATAGCGATACAATGAAAATAAAAGAATATACGTAATCGTGACCCTAATCGCAATTAAATCAATCATTACTATAATTATTTTAACCCTCATAACAATTCTAAAATTAAATATTCATATTTTCGATATTCCTTGTAGCCACTTGAAGTATAATTCACTCTACTATCTCTATTTCTAACAATTTATTAACGTAAACAAACCATCGATCTTCGCGTGATATAAAAATTTTACAATGCCAGTGATAGCAAGAATAATTGAAATGAAAATAATATAACAAATATAATTATCCAATCTAAACAGAAACAGAAATTTTAAAATTTGAGAATCTTTTACATTTTTAAAACTTGAGAATATTTGGGAATTTCGAGATTTGAGAATTGTCGGGAATTTTTGAGATTTGAAAATTTCGGAAAACATTTCGTTTGTCAGGAAAAGTTGCAGATCCTCGGTAATGACAAAAATGAGAAATAAATCGAAAACAGGTCACCCAAACCTCTTCGGTACCATTAGTTCCTAATACCTAAACACGGGGTGTCCCAAAATTCACGCCATTTGTACGATAAACTATTGCCAACAAAAAAAAAAAAAAAAATAATAAAATAAAATGACAGTATGACAGCTGACACGAAAGAATAATTTTGAATAATTTTTAATTTACTTTGAAAATTATTATCATTCAATTATTATTAATTTACTTAAAATTATTATTTCATTATTTCTATGAAAATTACTTCTCGCGTGAATTTTGGAACACGCTGTATATCTGACAAATCCACGTCGCTTACTCGAGTTAAACGCAGGAACAAGGAATAAGTTATTCAATAGCGAGTTTATCAGCCGATTCCAACGTACTTAAACGTTGCACGTAACCTGGTCTGGAAATTACAGGGAACCTTCATCGACGATTACCACGAAGCCGACGACCTCGCCCCGTAAAACGTGGGTACACACGGTGCGAGTTTATGCAGGGTGTAAATCGCTCCTCGACTGTCACGCCTCGACTTCCTTATTGTCAAATCATCTCGTCGAGATTACCGAATCGCCAGCCAACGCGATCGAACCGACTCCCGGACAACTGGAGAATGAATAAAACATGGAAAGCTGAAAGTGACCAGCGTTAATAGCGTAGTGGAACTCTTACGAGCTTTCCTTGAACACATAAAGTAGCTAAAATAGCGACTGAGAGATGGTGGTTCTATTTTCTAGAGGATCTGTGACACGGGGTACAACAGGTTAACAGAGCTAGTGTTTTCTTATCGAATTGAGGTTAGCTCGGAGGTCACTAGGACCTGGTTCTAGGGGAATACATATGTCTGGCTTTAGTCTGTTCATGAGAGTTTACGAGCATTGGGACACGCTGATTTATGCTTATGGTGTTCGTATGGTGGATAATTGTGATAATATCAATAAAATAAATAAAATTATCAATAAATAAATAATTGTGATATTGGATAAGTGCGAGTGGTGAATAATTTTGTTGTTTATTGTTATATAATAAACTGGTTCTTTTTGTACGATATTATTAACATTGGGAGTAATAGATGGTAATTAATTAGGTGTGATGTTTGATTGATTAATTACTTAATAATTAATTAATAACACGTTATGTCTGTTAGAAAAATAATGATCTCTTTTGCGAAGTGATTAATTGATTTTAAAAATCGTAGCACGATACGTGTTTGGTTGTTCCACGAAATTTTCCCATGTGTAGAGGATGGTAATGGGGTAACTCCGTTATATTGTAAATAGTATTAAAGTAATGGAATGATATTGAATAATGGGAGTGAGGAAAATGCTAACTAATGGACTAATATCGAGTAATGGAATGGTATTTTCGTGAAGCAAAATGGGAAAAGTTAGACAAAATGTGTACGCCGCTCGTTTATCATTTATATAAACACGAAATATTTAATAATAACATTTAAATGCTTCCAATAACTTCCTATTTATTGTTTTCAAATTTAATATTTTATTCAAATTATCTCAAAATTCGAAAAAATCTTAAAATTTCACAAAATTCTCACGTCTCTAAAATTCACAAAAGTTCTCAAATCAAAAAATTCTACCAAATTCTCCAAAATTCTCAAATCTTGAAAATTCTAAAAAATCCCCGCATCTCAAAATCCTTAAAAAATCTTAAAATTTCTCAAAATTCTCATATCTCAAAATTCCCCAAACTTCTCGAATCTCAAAATCCTAAAAAAATTTTTTAATTTCCCAAAATTCTCACATTTCTAAAATTCTCAAAAGTTCTCAAATCAGAAAATTCTACCAAATTCCCCAAAATTCTCATATCTCAAAATTCCCCCAAACTTCTCAACTCTCAAAATCCTAAAAAAATTGTTTAATTTCCCAAAGTTCTCACATCTCTAAAATTCCCAACAATTCTCAAATTACAAAATTCTACCAAATTTCCGAAAATTCCCAAATCGCAAAAATTCCCAAATATTCCTAAATCTTAAAAACAAAAAATTCTTTATAAATTCTCAAATTTCAAAAATTTCCAAATATTTCTAAATCTCAAAAACAGAAATAATTCTCAAATCTCAAAAATTCCCGACAATTTTCAAATCCCAAAATTCTCATATATTCGCAAGTCTCGAAAACATGTAAAATTCATTAAAAAATTCTCAAATCTCAAAAATTCCCAAGAATCCTCGCAACGTCGAAATTAATGTCCAAAGCAATGATGGCTGCCCAGAGTTACCAGTCGCGACTCGCGAATAACTCGAGAATCGAAAATTCGCCTCGCGGAAAGATGAGAAAACTCCAGCGTATACAAAGTCTGATTTCCCGGTGCCGATAACTCGTTGAAATCTTGAATTAATTCCGGAGGCGAGGAACGGTCGTTGGTAATGAGCGTAGACGCCTCGGCGAGGTTTGTTTCCCGTGACTAGATAGCTAGGACGGACGGAATAACCGAAAAGGAGGGAAAGGCAGAGGGGAAATGACAAGACGCCAGACGAGACGGGGCAAAGTGGCGTGAAAATAAACTCGGGCCAACCAGCACCGGCGAAGTTTATTGCATACGACCGATTTTCACAGGGGAAACAGAGAGTAGACGGATGAGCGAACAGGTTACTTTCCAGAAGGAACGAAACAAAAAGGAAAAAGTGCGCGCCCCCTCTAACAGCGGGTTCGAGGCTCGAGGGATATTGAAATCAACCGAGGGGAGTTTTTTCGAATGGAAATCAGGTTTTACCTGTCTTTTGTCCTCCTTTTCCCGTTTTATGAAATTTTTACCTGTCCTTAAAGAAGATATAGGTCAGGATGCATTGAATATTTTTGGGATGAGGGAGGATGCTATTGAGGAAGAGATTTTGTATTTTTGAATTTTTATTTTTAGGAAAATGAAATTCCGGGTAAATTTGTTCCTTGTATATCTTTGTATGTGTAATACTTGAATTTAATACTAGATTTATTCAGTTATTTAAATATACGTGTTGTTTATTTTATTTTATTTTTCTTTAGTACGTAATTTTGCAATTTTGGGTATTTTTATATATATTTTTTTGAAGAGTGGTTTTGGATGGGGTATTTCATTTTATGCGGTTTAATAAAGGATTTATTTCCTAGAATTTATTAGAAAAATAAATACTGGTAAATGCTGGATGTATTTACTAAATTACCATATTTTAGAATTAAGTGTCATATTTATGTATGATGTGTATTTTATATATTTCTTTCCCGTGTATAACGAAGTGAATGAATTTTATGCGTTTCAGCGTTCATTATGAATTTATTTTTTCTATGTTTTGTGCTTTTTAAAACAATGTTTTATGTTACAATAGAATACGAGAGACAAGTTGAGTTTATTTAAATTAGATATTCCGACGTTGCATCCACATAGAAAAATATTTATGACAATTAAATTGAAATGAAAGGTAGCTTTTAATTTTGCAAATGCATTTCCTAGTTAAGAAAAAATTCAATTAAGAAGTCGAGATATAATTCTGTTTTTCCGACAGCAGAGGAATTGTTTGTTAAATTTAATTTACGAAACTTTAATTATCAAAAACCAATATGGTAAAGAAATAGCAAACTTCGAATAAAAAATATTCAAACTTCAAATCAAATAAAATGTTAATAATGGAATAACAATAATTACACGCAATACGTCTATATTTACGTGACATTTTAAGTGTTGCAAATTTGAAATAAAAATTTGGAATATTACGTTGGGGAAAAAGGAATCCATTATTTTTAAAATTTCTAAATGGATTTATTTTTCCGCAGCCTAATATAATTTATTGTTAGGAAAATTGGAATGGATACCTTTTTTTTTTTATTTCAAATTTATAACACATAAAATGTAACGTGAACATAAATGTAGTTATCGTTATTTTCACAGGAATATTTTTTATTTGAAATTTAATTAAATACATCCATTTGAAATAACAAAAATAATAGATTTCTTTTTTTCCGACCTAATATAATTTCCTATTAAACGAATAAATTTAAAATCAAACTGAAATAGTCGGGAACGAAGCTACCTTAATTAAAGGTAGAATAATTGCTGAAAAATAATTTACAACAGTGAGATGGAAGGGAAATAATAAAGACAAGGAAAAGCAGTAACAAACCGTGTACTGCCGCATAATTGCTGGCCCATAAAAATATTTTTAACTTGAAACGCGATAGCTTAATTACATTCGGCAAGGAAACAATTATTAATTACAATGTGACATTTGATTTTCATAATGGCAGCGAAAGATCGTCGAATTTATTCGACTGATTTATTCGATCCCACTGATTTCTCGCGCGTAAAACGAGATTAAAAATGATATTCTTGAAAAAGAGCATTAAAACTTTGTATTTAACGTTTCCCTCGATATGAATGGAATCGGGCTGAATTTATTACATCTAAACGAAAGTCCATCTCGTTATTTCGCTTTAATTAATATTAAACCTGCAAATGAGCTTAACGATCTTACGTCTACGCTTTTTACTCGGCCTTCTGCAAAAACTGCTTTTTAACGAGAGATCTTCACTAACTTGTAACGAACTTTAGATTTTAATAAAATTGTAATCGTAAACTTTCAGGACACAATGGGATTTGGATTTCTTGTGCCAAGGGCAACGAGCGATTAAAATCAGTGACACTTTGGAAAATAGATTGGAAATTTCTGTGCATAAAATAGAAGAGTTTTTCTTAAACTGAAATATTACCGAAAGAGAAATAGTTAGAGGAACGTATTATTTATTTACTATATTTTGTAATATAACTAGAATAAATAGTTGATTAGAGTTAGTTATTCTCTTATCTAGTTAACTAGATAAGAGAATCTAGAATAACTAGAATAAGAGCTTTGTAAAATAACTAAATAAGAGCTTCTCTTTTATATTCAAAATCTTCTGAAAATGAAAATAATAGAGGAAATAACAATATATAAAAATTATAATCCTTTAAAATAATATTTAATCTTATATGATTCTAATTTTTTAGAAAACTGAAATTTTTTATTAAAGATTCCATAATTTTCAATATTTTAATATGTTCTATCACATTTTAAAAATATTTTTATAATATAATAATTATTCGTGATAATATTTAATCTTGTTTACGTAATATCAGTTTTTTAAAACGGTGAAATTTATTTATTAAAATTTTAACAATTCTCGATCATTTTACACTTTTTACCGGTTTTTCATACACCGATTGTTTGTAATTACGAATTGGCAAGAGATACAATGAACAAGTACCTAAAAAATGTTAATTGAACCGATTCGCCAGTCTCAAGTTTTAATCCCTGCTTAATCCCAAATCCCAAGTAATTCCAAAACTAGTTACAGGATTCCTTAAACCCAATTACTCCGAACACCTTGGTGGACCAATTAAAAATATCTTTAACAACCACTGTTGTTATGATAATTAAATTATGATACGAAGTATGCAGCAACTATTGACATATGGATTAAAAAACCGAAAAAATGCTTCGCTTCATCCAAAAATACGAAAATAAAAATATTATATATCATGGAAATTCATCTCATAGACACGCGAATGTAATTATACATAATTTTTAACTAAAAATTTATTGGACATTATCAACTCTTGGATTTTTCTTTCTTTTGACACCCATTTCAATTTTTTGAATTATCTCGATCATTTCGATCATTAACCCTTCGGTAACGAATGTCATAAGATAGACATGGAAGTCTTTTAATTTTTCAAAATAAAAGCTGCATGTAATATAGCGAAAAATAATTTTAACATTCTTATCAATGTCGTACATATTTTTTAATTCATAAAATTTCCTTCGATTTGTTATTTTTAATCGTTTATTACACACCAAATGTATCCTTATCTTCGTTTCTCATCCACAAAGGATTAATACCGACTTTTATTAATTATTAATCCAATTCCACACTTACTATCTCAAAATCCTAACGTCAAAACCTAACCCTAATTCCGATCGTTAAATAAAATCATAATCCATGTTCTTCATGCGATTACGCGTTTGAATATTTCGCATTTGAATCCGAACTAGTCGGATAAAAAATACAGAAGGAGAATTGTTCCAGGTTATGATTCTCTTTTTCCGGGAAAGAAAATAAACCGGCGGTTATAATGAATAGAAGAAAGAGAGAAAGAGAATGGAAAGAAAGGAGAAGAGGGTTGTTCACAGCGATTTCAACCCCCGTTGCCGGCGTCTCGCATAACAGTCTCGAGGGTTGGGCGTCACGCTGCTGTTTCGTATGCAAACGGCGTAATTTCGTTAATGGGCGTTACCTAAAACGCAGGTGAAAGCCTGTTATAGTAATCGCGGGAAATACGTTTGTCGCACAACAGTGCGGATAATCGATTAAGCCGAGGGGAGATTCACTTACCCGCTCGTTCTCGCGCCACGCGGAGCGCGAATTTCGGAATTTCAATTTCAAAGAGGAGAGACACACGAGCTTCCTAAGACGGCGCCGTGTGCCGCAATTTGCACGGATTCGAGGGTAAGCCTCCAAGCTAATAGAAATCTAACGTGCATCCACTGACTTCTCCTGTTGATACACTACATCCGCGCCCCGAACTCGCGACTTTTCCTTGTGTTTACCGTCATATTTGCATACTTCGTTCCGAGAGAGATCACAGGGAGCATAAACGACTGTGCAGGAGGGTGCGTGATCGGTCGAACACCTTTTTCTGACCTCTGAATATGAAAAAATATGGAAAAAGGTGGACTGTAAGGACGTAAGGGTTCTTGTTACTCGTACCTGAACGTCGATGTTTGGTAGTTATGATTATGTGAACGTTTTGTTTATATTTTTTACCATTCCTCGTTGAATAAAGTATCGTAGATTTAAGGATTGGAAGAAAAAAAGGACAATCAGAAGCGAAAGAAGCGAAAGTGAGTTGCGAAGGCTGAGACGTCGAGAAACGTTTGGTCGATGAATGAGAAGCCAAAACTCGGAATTCTAAATTCTTAGAACACTGAACCACGAACTTAAAATTCAGAACTCAGGACTCGAAACTTAAAACTGAGATCTCAGTACTCTAAACTCGGAGCTCAGGTCTCAAATCTATGAAACCTAAACTTAAAATTCAGAATTCAGGTCTCGGAACTTAGAAGTCTCTAAACTCAGGTCTCGAGAATCAAAACAGTAATCCGAGTACTCAGAACTCAGAATTCTAAACTCAGATCTAAAATCTATGAACCCTAAACTTAAAATTCAGAATTCAGGTCTCAGAACTCAGAAGTCTCAGAAATCATGTCTCTAAATTTAAAACTGTGATCTCAATACTCAGAACTTAGGACTTAGAACACAGAACGAGAATTTGAGTAATTATTAGTACCTTAAAAATCACGATATTTTAAATATGTTATTTTTTAATTGATTGTACGATACGTGTTTGTCAATTTTCATTTTTATAATACTCGTGATACTATGCACTTCCCTAAAATAAATAAAAATTCATTTCATCTCAATTTTAATAGATAACCAATTTTTCAATCCTACGTTTTGTAATTTTACTTTAAATAGGTTAAGTTTCGTCAAACACAAACGCCTCTGCTTTTCGAAATTAATTAACAGTGCATTAAATTAGTACAGTGTAACAAATTTAAAAATATATTTCTACACAAAGTCAGAATTTCCTAATTTTGTACCACTAAATTCCTATAAAAATTTTACTCCAAACGAAATAAATATATAATAAAATTAAGATCAGGTACTCCTCGGAGACAGAATTTTCCAGGATCGAATGGAATGGGATCACAAATAGAGGCGACATAACCTCAAAAACCGTAACATAACCTAACTTAAGCAAAAGACGACACCGACGGGATAAAGGCTGATCGTGTCGGGAAATATTGCAAAAAGGGAAACGTATTAACCGGCCAAGTGGACTCTGGTAAAGAAGATTTAAAATTCAGGCAACTTCACAGGGAACTCGCATCGATCAAAGCCGTTCGAGCTAAAAGTACACACTGTATCGAAGGCCCATCGATTTCACGTAATCGACTCCCCGAAATACCTATTTCGCGACGCGTCTATTCCGACGCCGATGGTATTTTTAATTAAGGGGCCGTTTGATAATGGTATCCCGGCTCTCGATACTTTTAAATATCCACCGTGTTACATTTTTAATTAATTCCGCGCTGCGAAACCCGCGCGCGCGCGCAATTAAAAAATTGCAATATCGAGAACAAATTGCACGGACTTTGTTGTCGCCAGTATTTTTCGATATTTCATCGCGCGACGACGTTTCCAGGGTACGTGTATACAAAGGGACATTAAAAGGCTGACTCTTAATAACGAAGGCGTTGGAAACGTCGATCCATGACCTGCATCCGTGAGGGCAGCTCAATAAATTACCTATGGAAATTTTTATCGACGTCGAATGCACAGTTTTTGATAAATGTTTGCCTAAAGAATCGTAAATTGCACAGGGCCAAATCGAAAATACGAATTCTGTGGAAATATACTTGATATTAAAAACGATCATTTCGAAACTTGAAAAATATTTCTAGTGATTCTTATCGAGTGTAAATTTAAATAAATAATGATGCTAGGTATACCGAAAATTTATTACTCTTTATTCTGTCAGCTGCAGAATATGATACTGAGTTATTTTAAATAAATATCGACCACTTACAACGTAATCTCTTTAATTGCTGGTTAATTAGATAATATCTATATTGGAAACTGCTTTACTGTTATTTTCATATAATTTTCTATGTCGTTAAATTATTTCTCAATTCACCTATTTCCTATTTTTATTCAGTATTTATTAAAATAATGTCGAATCTTCGAAATCGTGCACAGGGCCAAATCGAAAATGCGAACATTGTGGAAATATACTTGATATTAAAAACGATCATTTCGAAACTTGAAAAATATTTCTAGTGATTCTTATCGAGTGTAAATTTAAATAAATAATGTTGCTAGGTATACCGAAAATTTATTACTCTTTATTCTGGCAGCTGCAGAATATGATACTGAGCTATTTTAAATAAATATCGACCACTTACAACGTAATCTCTTTAACTACTCGTTAATTAGATAATATCTATATTGGAAACTGCTTTACTGTTACTTTCATATAATTTTCTATGTCGTAAAATTATTTCTCAATTCACCTATTTCCTATTTTTATTCAGTATTTATTAAAATAATGTCGAATCTTCGAAATCGTGCACAGGGCCAAATCGAAAATGCGAACATTGTGGAAATATACTTGATATTAAAAACGATCATTTCGAAACTTGAAAAATATTTCTAGTGATTCTTATCGAGTGTAAATTTAAATAAATAATGTTGCTAGGTATACCGAAAATTTATTACTCTTTATTCTGGCAGCTGCAGAATATGATACTGAGCTATTTTAAATAAATATCGACCACTTACAACGTAATCTCTTTAACTACTCGTTAATTAGATAATATCTATATTGGAAACTGCTTTACTGTTACTTTCATATAATTTTCTATGTCGTAAAATTATTTCTCAATTCACCTATTTCCTATTTTTATTCAATATTTATTACAAAAAAATTGAATCTTTGAAATCATGCACAGGGCCAAATCGAAAATGCGAACATTGTGGAAATATACTTGGTATAAAAAACGATCATTTCGAAACTTGAAAACATTTCTAGTGAAAAATTTATTACATTTTGTTCTATCAGCTATAGAATGTGACATCAAGGTATTTAAAAAAAATATTGACCACTTATAACATAATAACTATATTTGAAAATGCTTTACTATTATGTTCATATAATTTCCTATATCATTAAATTATTTACCAATTCACCTATTCCCTATTTTTATTCAATATATATTTTAAAAAGTCAAACCTTTGAAATCAATCATTAACCAATCACATAAATACCAAGCTACTTTCCTATTATTCATAAAAATTATTCCTCGATATTTTTCATTTTCATTTAATACTATAAAAAACATTAACCACTGAATATTAATCAATCAGTCAAACATCGAATTATCTTCTCATTATTTATATTTGTTAACCGACCTCATTTCTCATTTGAAAAATATCGATCACGCTCTGGATTATCCAACACCGCGTCAACCGAATACCAAACAATTCGCGAATCATCGGTTCACACTGAAACCTAATATAAATCCGGAAGCTGAAAGGCAAAATAGCACGCGCTAAAGGTCGGGTCGATCGGCGAGGAACGAACGACGGGATTTTTCGGCCGATATCAGAAACAATATTTACGAAAATGCGCTTGGGGCCGGTAATAAAGCCGAAAGCGTGGAAAGCAGGTTACCGCGGCCGGAAAATCTGGGACAAGTGGACGGGAAATAAATAAACAGTAATAGCGCTGCATTGATATAGCGTGCACAATATTACGATGCACGCAATTTCACCGCGGTTACGGCGATATTAGATTAAGGACGTTAAATTTGCGTTCCCTGCGCCGCGAGTAAACGAAATCAATGCCAGCTCTGTTACTGTCAGTAATGCACTATCGATTTTCAGTCCAGCGGATTTCCAATGGAATACCTTCTTGCCGTTGTTTGCAGGTCAAAGAACCCCGGTGGAAATTTTCGAAAAATCGCCGCGCGAAAAATCTTGGGAATAATCGTCTCGAAAATTGAAATTGCGAGGAACTAGATTTGTCAGACGTTTGATAAAACGTTGCCGAAACGAGTTCATAATTCGTCGTGTAATTAACACTAAGTGTATGGGGGTTTTTTGTATGCCTATTTCAGATTTATGGTAAAGAAAACCGCATATTTTCTTTAAAAAACAAACGATGGGTTTAACTTGAAAGCAATCGCAATATTAACAGACTTAATATATGTTAATTAAATCTGTCAATATCCTATAATTGAAACAACCCATCCGTCAAATTGACGGGTCCCGTAAATCTAGTGTTAATTCGCAATGTATGTAGTATTCCAAAAGAATCGAAACTGATTAACCCTTTACGGTCCTATGTCGAGTGTGACTCGAAGAAAATTCAAAGTATAACAATAGTGTAAATATAACTGATTTTTATTTAAATAGCCCTATTTTTTAGTCGAAATAAATTCCAAGTAATAAATTTAGAAACGTTAAGGACTACTGGTAACAAAATTGAAATATAATTCGAACAGCAAAGAATTAACCCTTTTCACTCGAGGGCTCCGGAGCGGAGCCATTTAAAATTTGTCTTCAAACTCAAGGGTTCCGCTACGGAGGCAATACAAATAATTTTCAGTTCCTAAACATCCTTGTGCAAATATTCCCATTCAAATACGGAAATTTTAGTTTTTATTCCCTCTCGATATTCGTGTCACAGTGAATATTTTTTCTATAGCCAAAAAATCGTCGAGCGCAAAGGGTTAATATAATAATTCGGAACTTGTTTTAAACGGTGGCAATTAGCTAGTAGAATAATCCAAGATTCTATCGTTAATTGAGTATATTAAATTTGTACTGCGTAGTCCAAAAGAGTCGAGACTGATTAATATAATAATTCGAAACTCGTTTTAGACGCAATTAGCTGATAGAATAATCCAAGATCCTATAATTAATTCGGTATAATTAATTCGTACTGTGTTGTCAAAAAGAGTCGAGACTGATTAATATAATAATTCGAAACTCGTTTTAGACGCAATTAGCTGATAGAATAATCCAAGATGCTATAATTAATTCGGTATAATTAATTTGTACTGTGTAGTCCAAAAGAGTCGAGACTGATTAATATGATAATTCGAAACTCGTTTTGGAAGCTGATAATTAACTAGTGGAATATTCCAAAGGTCTCATAGTTAATTAAGATAGTGGCCCGAAATATTGACAGCCATTTAGTATCGAAGGATGTTACGTCGAGCTAGGAGAACCTAAATATTGACAATTAGGCTGTGTTACAGTCCAAAGATCTCAGGAGGTATCAAAGCAATGCTAATAGTCCCAAGTGCTGATAATTAGTCAGCATAACAGTCGAAAGATCTCACGATTAATGCGAACAATAGTCCAAAGCACTGACAATTAGTCTGTATTATAGTCCAAAGAGCTCGCCAAGCACCAGAACAGCTCGGTAGACTTGAGCACTGACAATTTCTCGGTACAATAGTCTAAAGTCCTCGAAATTAACCAGAAGAGTAATCCAAATTACTGGCAATTGCTTGCTACAATACCCCAAGAATCCCACGGTTAGGACAATACTCTTAAAGTACTCAAAATTGCTCCAAAATACCAGAGTGGTCCATTAGCTTCACCTAAAACTCTCTGAGTCAATAGAAGCATCTTCGGACGAACAACTTCAAGTAATCGGATCTCCATTATAACCAATCCTAACCCAAAACACTATACAAAGTACTATACAATCGATTCCGTGCTATGCCACCTAAATTTCAACAATCAGAAGTCAAAGAGAAGTCACGAGATCTATGAGCAGTGAGAGCTTAACTCTTCCAAACACTATGGGACTAAAAATTGGTATTTTTTATTAACAAAAGTATCGTGTAACAAAAAATATAAAATAGTCCCACCGTGTCTGAAATGTTTGTTTAATTTAAAACGCGGTTAAATTTCCATGCAATTTTATTTTATTTTATGGAATCCTGTATCTCAAAGAATTAAGTAAGATTTCGACGAGTTATTCAGAGCTACGAGATCTATGAGCACTGAGAACTTAACTCTTTGAGACACGGTGGGACTATTTTTTAATTTTTTATTACACTATACCTTTGCTAATGAAGAAATAACAAATTTATTTAATTTAAAACGCGATTAAATTTTCGCGCAATCTTATTTTATTTTATTTTCTCAATTCCTGTGCCTCAAAGAGTTAAATACGATTTTGACGAGTTATTCAGAGCTACGAGATCTATGAGCACTGAGAGTTTAATTCTTTGCGACACGCTGGGACTATTTTTTATTTGTTATTACACGATACCTTTGTTAATAGAAAATACCAATTTTATTCAATTTAAAATGTGATAAAATTTCCGTGTAATTTTATTTCATTTTATTTTTTGAAATCCTACGTCTCAAAGAGTTAAGTATGATTTCGACGAATTATTTAGAGCTTAACTCTTTGAGACACGGTGGGATTAAAAATGTCACACCTTTTTGATGCATGATGGGACATTTTTTAGACCTAACCTATAACAAATTAAAGTGAATTATTATTATTCCTTTACGTGTCTATATTACTTGATACTTTTGTCAATAAAAAATACCAATTTTATTTAATTCAAAACGCAATAAAATTTCCTTGCAACGTGACTTTATTTTATTTCACAAAATCCTGTGTTTAGAAGAGTTAAATCAGATCTCGACGAGTTATTTAACAAAAGAGACGATAAGTAATAATCATCCTCTCGTTGATTCATTATCAAACACGTTCGCTGGTATTCTCAGGAAACTTGCCTTGCCGAAAGAGCATCTGGCCGCATCCCAACAAGCCTACACTATCCGTGATGGCGCATCCTCAGCACAGACACACAGGTCCGAAAACACTCTCGCGTATATCCTTGCACGAACGCGTTCTCCGTGAATAAATTGCCACGCAAACTCGAGCTGAAACGCCAGGCGTAACGGGGATTTTTCGAGTGAAAATGGCCGCGAGAAGGAGCGCGAGTAGACCTTTTTAATTAGCGAGCGAGCGCAACGCAGTAATCCCGGCCCTCGACCTCTCGTTTAATCCTGATTTCTACGAGTACAGCCTCGAAGATCGCGGAAGGACCGGCAATGCCGTATCGATGAGGAAAAATCGAGGAAAGGATCTCGTAGAGAGCGAAAGCTGAAAGAAATTCCCGTGGAAATTCGACGCCTCGAGCGCCATTGTGCGCCGATGAAATATTTAAATTTGCCAAACACCGTTTGCTCGCTTTTTGGCTTCCTTCCCGGGCTTAACTCGAATTATCCCGATTAATCGGACCGACCGGAAGCTATACCGGAAATTCGCGTGAGTTACGAAACTGGCCGCGAAATTTCGCGAATTACCGGCTACCGATATTCCCGCGTTTGTATCTCTATTAGGAATTGAGCACGATTTTTCCGAGCGCGGTTTCGGTTGATCAGCGATTTTTAGAGAGGTGTAGAAGTTTAGAAAGGATCGAGATACTTTGAGGAGATTGGGAACATGATAAAAGGTATTAAAGGTATTTTTAGTATTTTATCGCGTAGTGGAGATTACTGTGTTCGTAAAACGTCGAGTCGAAATCGATATGAAACCACAAAACGTCAAACCTCTGACTAGAAAAAGAAGACAAAACCACTGTAAAGCCAAAAAGACTAGCAAAAGTCTGAATGTTGCCTAGTATTTTTTATTACCGTTTCACAATAATCCCTAGTCTCAGTCCATATAGATCCCCGAAGCGTCAATTTTTCAATTAGAAAACGTAAAACAGTCTTTGCAAAGACGAGGAGGGTACTAAAAATCTTATCATTGCGTGCCACATTTTAGTACCGTTTCCCAATAATCCCTAGCATCGGAAATCCCTAGTTTTAGTTCGGATACGTCCCCAAAACTTGAAGCCTTCGACTTAGAAAATGAAAAATAGTCTCTGTTAAGATTGGAAGGGTGTCAAAATTTTCAACATCGCATACCACTTTTTAGTACCGTTTACCAATAATCCCTAGTAGCGGAAATCCCTAGATTCAGTTCATATAGATCCACAAAATGTGAATCTTTCAATTAAAAAACGTCAAACGGCGTCTCCTAAGAGAAGGGGTTACCAAAAATCTTAACATCACGTGCCATATTCTAGTACCGTTTCCCAATAATCCCTGGGAACGGAAATCCCTAGTCCCAATCCACTTGGATCCCCAAAACGTAAATCTTTCATTTATAAAACGAAAAACAGTCTCTGCTAAGACGAAAAGGGTACTAAAAATCTTAACATAGTGTTCCACTTTTTAGTCCCGTTTTCCAATAATCCCTAGCACCAAAAATCCCTAGTCCCTGTCCATATAAGTCCCCAAAACTTGAAGCTTCCAATTAAAAAACAGAAAATAGTCTCTGCCAAGACGAAAAAGGCGTCAAAACTTTCAAGATCGCGTGGCACATTTGGATACCGTTTTCGGCTAATCCCTAGGAACGGAAATCCCTAGTCCCAGTCCACTTAGATCGCCGAAAACGTGAAACATGTATCTACAAAGCGCAAGAAAACCCGTGTAAACGGAAAGTCGGCAGGAGACCTGTCCCAGACCCAGGCCAACATCCTTCCTTCAAGAATTCCTGCGACACGAAATTCCCAAACTTCCGCGGGCACCCGAATTCCCCCGTCACGGACCAGTTTCCCCGAAAACGAGCAACGGAATCGTCACAAAGGCGGCACGCACGAACAACCGGTAGCCACGTTTACGTTTCGCGGCACGCGATCCCCGTGTACGGGGCGAAATCCTTGGAGGAGGAGGAAGCGGGAAGTAACCGCGACTAAAAGTGGCGTTGAAAATTCAAGAGGTCGAGGGACGTCGCCGGCGACGTCGAAAACTCCGCGTCTAGCAGAGGGAAGGATGAAGAGGGGGTGAAAAAAGATAGACGACAGTTTACGCGGCTAAAAGCCGGAAACTTCCGCGGAACAACGCTCGAGGAAGCGGCGAGTATACATAAAACAACGGGGAATATTGCAACGAGGGAAGACACGACGTCATTGTGCCGTGAGATTGAATTTCAATCTCCACTCTGCCGCGATACTTCGTTAAGGACACTCGTTCGGATGCCTCGTGGCCCGGCAGAAACAACCATGGCGGAACCGATCCTTCCTAACTCAAACGCCACGGTGCTGCCGTCTATCCAACATCCGTTTCCCGCATTTGTATTCGATATATTTAACCCATTCGAGACCGATTGCACAACGTGTGTGCAACTGATTCCCGAGACTATAAGACGGCCTGCACACCGTGTGTGCAATAACAGTAGTGTGCAATTATTAGTTTTTTTTTTTTTTTTAACACGTTGGCTGCCGTAGAGGTCACTGGTCACCGGCGCGACTAGATTGATGGAATATATATAATTTATACAAATGACAATACTTATAATTTAATTGCATTCCAGCACCACAGGGTCACTGGTGACCCCTGCCACGAAAACATGATTTTATAACTCATTTTATCTGCTGCAAATAATATTTCAGCATAATATGCATCGCATAATGAAAAGTTGGTACCTTGGGTATACCATCAAAAATGCGTCTGGCTGTCAACGTGTTAAACACACGTTTATTATGCGAATTACAGGAGTATATATACATATAGGGAGAACCCAAACGTATATAAGGTTTACAATGGAAAACTTAGCCTACGAGATCGATGGCTTCAGTGTGAAGCAATCGCGATCTTAGAATTAAACTTATGCTACCGCACCTATCGCTATGTGATAATATCTACTTAAGAGTCATCTTATGTTAAGTCGCGAGTTTGCTTACGTTCAGAAACGCATAAAAAAACTATACGGCGATTATTAGTTATTTTGAGTAAACTAATCGTCGAACGAGCTGCACACCCAGTGTGCGATGATTTTCTTTATGTGAATTCATTTAAGAATTGAGTGATTTTCATAGTAAACATGTTTTTTTATTAAAAATGTACAATATAAGGAAAAAAAAATTTCGCTCCTGGGGACTGTGTTCGAATAAAATCGTCGTCTCGAATGGGTTAACCGGTGAACTCGAAGATTCTACATTTAAACCCACCTCTTTTAACCTTTTTGGTCCAAACTTTGGACACGAGGCTTAGCCATTTTTGGAAAGAGCTTTTTTTGTAGTATATATAATGGCGTTATTTGTACATTTATATTTGAATCCTCGAACGATGGTTAGATTTGTATATGTACGGATATATCGAAATTATTTCTAACTTTTTTTTTATGTTTTCCACATATTTTCATCGATCTGTTATCGACCACTCTGTACATTTGTATTTAAACCCTTAAAAAAAGGTTAGGTTTGTGTATGTACAAACATATCCCATTCTTTTCTTTATTTTATAAAGTAATCCATTATTTTTATAATTTTAAATGGATTTCTTTTTCTCTAACAATAAATTATATTAAGCTGGGGAAAAGGAAATCTATTTAAAATTGTAAAAGCAATAGATTTGTTTTTCCCCGACCGAAGAATAGAAGATCAAAGGACAACGGTCAGCGCCATCTATGATTTCAGGCCGCAAGTTTGTGCTCCATTGACGCCATCTATAATTATTTATTGGAACTCAAGCTTCCCGTTCAAAATCATAGATGGCGTTAACGGAGCACAAACTTCCGACTCAAAATCATAGATGGCGTTGACGGAGCACAAAGTTCCAATTCAAAATCACAGATGGCGTTGACGGAGCACAAACTTCCGACTCAAAATCATAGATGGCGTTGACGGAACACAAACTTCCGATTCAAAATCACAGATGGCGTTGACGGAGCACAAACTTCCGACTCAAAATCATAGATGGCGTTGACGGAACACAAACTTCCTATTCAAAATCACAGATGGCGTTGACGGAGCACAAACTTTCGATTTAAAATCACTGATGGCGTTGACGAAGCACAAACTTCCGACTCAAAATCACAGATGGCGGTAACGGAGCACAAGTTTCCTAATCCAAATCATAGATGGCGTTGACGGAGCACAAAGTTCCAACTCAAAATCACAGATGGCGGTAACGGAGCACAAACTGTGGCCACCACTTGATACTTTGGCGCTTCCATACTATCACCGTCATGCCACAAGTGGACAAATAATAAACTAATCATTATTACCAAAATCACACAGCCACTCTATACACGCACTCTCACTTCATCTCTGACTATAGACTAAGTCACACGCTACAGCTGTAGAGTCATAATTTTTATACCATTTTGAATCTGCCACGTTTGTATTGTATATTTTATATTACGTTTTCATGTGTTTCTTATTAAATAAATAAGTAAATATATATAAAATATAATACACCTCATTCACATAATTATTTGAATATAGACATAAACGCTATAACACTTCCGACTCAAAACCATAGATAGCGTTTACGGAGGACAAACTTACGGCTTAAAATCACAGATGGCGCTGATCGTTGCGATTGATCTTCTATCCTTAGGTTGGGAAAAAGGAATCCATTTAGAATTATAAAACTAATGTATTTCTTTTTTCCCAACCTAATACAATTTATTCTTGCGAAAAAGGAATCCATCATTTTTCCCCAATCTAATGCAATTTATTGTTGCGAAAAAGAAATCCATTATTGTTATAATTTTTATATTCTTATATTTAGAACTATATATTCGATTTATTTGTTTGGATCAGTTACTGATCACTCTGTACATTTATATTTATATCCTCGACACCAGGATTAGTTTTGTATATGTACAGAGATACCCATTCTTCTTTTTATTTTATATTTTTCGCTTATGACTTACTGGTCATTTACCAATCACCCTGTACATTTATATTTAAATCCTCGATCAAAATCCTCGAGTTAAGTTAGTATACACGTACTCTTCTTTTTCCTCGATTAATTACACGAAAATCGGTTCACAGATCAGAAAACAAATTTCCAGAGGATCTTCGATCTTCGTGAAACCAGGACAAAAAGCCTAAACATATTACCTATCCATCCATCACCTATGTTCCATTTAAACACACGTAGAGGGGAAACTAAACCCCGTGAGATATTCGTGACAAGCACACTAGTCCCTCCTGCGCTACACCTGTCCATCCTGGCCAGCATATGTAACCAACATCTTCATAACATCCCTGGAAATTCATCCATCAGCAAAACGTAAACAAACTCATCATCCTAGCTAATAGATCACTTGCACCGACTATATCTCTTCATCCTCGGCTAGCCTCGATTCAATTTTAGACCCAACTTGGTCGTCTATGTCGCGCCTTGATTTCCAACGCTGATGTCTCTCTCTCTCTCTCTCTCTCTCTCTCTCTCTCTCTCTCTCTCTCTCTCTCTCTCTCTCTCTATTTCTCTCTGTCCCACTCTGCGCGGCAGAGGAACACTGGTCTGTCGAAACTTCGCGGGTAACGCGATTTTCAGGTAAATTTCACTCGTCAACATTGCCATTAGGGCTACACGCCATGGCTCTTAGCCGGAGTACTGCGGATTTAGTCCAAACACACCGCCTCTGGTACACGGCCGCGCTATAAGCCACTTCTCAGCCACTAACCGGTCCGTGTGCGATCGCAAAAAGCCGTTCGAATGGTTACCCGGGCATCGTTCATTCCGACCACGGAAATTCGCGGTACGTGCGACCGTGTGAAAGAATCGCTTGTCGCGGTTTCCGTGGACGGGCGTCTCGTTTCACCCGGTGCGGTAATTCGGGGTGAAAGAGGGGGTGAAGTTTATCTTGAGCGTTGGTCCGTGGACGTTCGCCCTTTTCGTGTATCGCGTCCGGAATAGGGGTAGCTTTGTGCCCAAGCCTCGCGACGATATTCAATTACCTTCCAATCGAAACCTGACTTTTGTGGTTTCGCGAATTTTCCTATACACACGTCGTATTCGAAACTCGAAAATTTTTTCCAATTGTAAGATTTTTTATCCTTGAAATTCCCCGATAATTCCGGAAAGCTTGTAAAAATTATCGCGTTATTTGTCTTCTTTATCCCAGGACCAGGACCTAACTCAAACCTAATCGAAATCTGACTTTTGTGGTTTCGCGAATTTTCCTATACACGCGTCGTATTCGAAACTGGAGAATTTTTTATCCTTGAAATTCCTCGAAAATTCCGGAGAGCTTTTAAAAATTATCGCGTGATTTGTCTTCTTTATCCCAGGACCAGGACCTAACCCAAATCTGACTTTTATGGTTTCGCGAATTTTCCTACAAACGCGTCGTATTCAAAGCTAACGATTTTTTCCGCCGATTCTAAGATTTTTTATCCTTGAAATTCCTCGAAATTTCCGGAAAGCTTCTATCAATTATTGCGTTATTCGTCTTCTTTATCCCATGACAAGTTTCAACGGGATCGATCAGAGTATTCAACTTCACTTCGTAGTCTGCTGTTGAAACCGCGGAATACCGAAAATTCCCCGATAAATTCCCAAAACTCCGGAGCGATTATTCCACGTTCCGAAGGACAAACAACCGCGGAATAATTTAAAAGGGAACCAAACGGAATACCGTGAGAAGTATCTCGATCATCCGTATCTCGAGCAATCAGCTACCTCAGAGGCAAAAGATTGCGGCAGGAACCAAAGTTCCGAATTTTGGTTTGCAACTCGGACCAAGCCGGACCAACGGTGAGATCTGGAAGAAGCGCCGGTTTAATTAAACAAAACGATAATTCAACAATCACGGAAACGCCGTGCAGGCGGAATCTCGCCTGGCGCGAGAGGCAGCTTTTAATGACCATCGTTCGCGGAAAAGAGAGGGGCCCGGTGGCAGCAGCGTGCTTAAAACAACCCAACGACGACCCGGTAATAATTCTATTCACCGGTATAATGTTACGTCGTAACTAACATACGCGTCGCATGAATATCACCGGGACTTTATCGCCACGACGGGGCGGTGGAAATTGAATAAGAGACACAACGTAACGCCGCGGAAGCGTGCATGAATTATAATTAGACCAGCGAGACAGAAGGCTCGGCCGAGTAATCGAAGAGACAGGGGCGGTCGAATTTAAACGCGTAACAGGATAAAGATCGATCGACGCGAAAAAGAAGATGGCCAGTCGAGGAGCAGAGAGGATTAAGCGGTTTATCAACGTTGCTGTTTCGCTCGTTCCCGGCTCACTCGTTAATTATACCGGTCCCATTGTCGGGCAACAGGGCTATTTTCGGGCAAACGAGAATGCAGGTTTCTCCGTGTAAATGAATTTATTCGCGCGGGATCGATTGACTTTCAGACGAGTTGGTTTCAACTTCCGCGGAATTTAAATTCGAATTCGCGCGCCAATTTTCCCGAGAACATCTAACGAGGACCATACGCGAGGTGAACGCGGAATTTCGATCGTTGATCGTTCAAGAGCAAAGTGTTTATTAGGAGGGTAGTTCGTTTACGGTGGAACGTGATTATCTATGATCGTGACGGATTTTGAGACTCGTCTGGGTGTGAGGAATAGTTCGGAGTGAAAGACACGTTGGCATGTATTACGACTTGTTTCGTCTTGCTAGGTTCAATTTGTTTGGAATAAATCGTTTTCGCGTGATATAAATATAGTTCCTGCATGGTACCTAATTCACTGAAAAACCACACGAAGTCGAATTATTTCTTCAGAGTGAAATAAATGTACAAAATAAATGGCAGAACCTCCAGTGTTACCAATTCACAAAAAAAATTTGTACTGTGTTGGCATTCAAAAAAAAATTTTTTTCAGTGTCGCCAACCTAAAAACAAAACAGTGAAGCCAACCTTTCCTACGGGGCCTGACTTTTATTGTTAGGATGGCACCACTGAATTTTTTTTTATTAGGTTGGCAGCACTGAAATTTTTTTTTTTTTGGTTAGGTTGGCAGCAATGAATTTTTTTGTTAGGTTGACAGCACTGNTTGGCAGCACTGAAAGTTTTTTTATTAACACGTTGACGTCGGCGCCGGTATTCAGAGTGCTCTCTATAAAGCGGCGCCCGAATTCACGGTTTGCTCCCTGGAATGGCGCAGCGTTAGATTACGCTGTTCAACGTAATTTTTGAGCGGTAATGCACACTAGGTGATATTTATAGATCTCGACGAGATAAAACTGAATATGAAATCACTCTTTGTCTATCACCCTCAGTTTTTGAGGAAATCGATTTCGCAAATAATGGCAATTTTGCCACTTTGACCTCTATTTATAACGAAACTACTAAAGCGATAGGATTCCCGTTAGATTCAGTAAATTCCGTGGACTTCAACTAATGCACTGATATACTATAGCTTGCCAATATCAATTTGCATATACCTGTTTTAGGCGTAAATTGTGTTGAGTGCGAGCGGCAATTTCGTCGAACATTTATTTGTGGTATAGTAAAAATTAATAAAAAATTTTGCCGGCTGCAGGCAAAACGGAAATTTTCCAGCCATGGACAATACCATTCCTGTTCTGGGCAGTACTTCCGCCTACATTTGGACAATACTATTCCTGTCCCGATCAATTCTTTTGCATTCAAAGGACAATATTTTTCAAGCCTTGGACAATACTTCTACTACCCTGGACAATACCTTTCCTGCCATGGACAATACTTTTTCCGCTATTGGACAATACCTTTCCCGCCTTTGGACAATACTTTTCCTGTCACTGGACAACGCTTTTCCCTCCCCTTGGACAATATTTTACCCAACTTTGCACAATTGTATCCCGTCCTTGGACAATAATTTCCCGCCTGTGGACAATACTTTATCCGTCTTTGGACAATACTTCTCCCGTCTTTAGACAATACTTTTCCCGTTATTGGACAATACTTTTCCCGCCTTTGGACAATACTTTTCCCGTCACTGGACAATACTTTTCCCTCCNTTTAGACAATACTTTTCCCGTTATTGGACAATACTTTTCCCGCCTTTGGACAATACTTTTCCCGTCACTGGACAATACTTTTCCCTCCCATTGGACAATACTTTTCCCGCCTTTGGACATATGTTTCCCGTCCTTGGACAATACTTTGCCCGTCCTTGGACAATACTTTTCCCGCCTTTGGACATATGTTTCCCGTCCTTGGACAATACTTTACCCGTCTTTGGACAATACTTCTCCCGTCTTTAGACAATACTTTTCCCGCCTTTGGACAATATTGTACCCGTCTTTCGACAATACTTTTCCCGTCACTGGACAATAATTTTCCCGCCTTTGGACATATGTTTCCCGTCCTTGGACAATACTTTACCCGTCCTTGGACAATACTTTTCCCGCCTTTGGACAATATTGTACCCGTCTTTCGACAATACTTTTGCCTTCACTGGACAATACTTTTCCCTCCCATTGGACAATAATTTTCCCGCCTTTGGACAATTGTGTCCCTCCCCTTGGACAATACTTTACCCGTCCTTGGACAATACTTTTCCCTCCCATTGGACAATACTTTTCCCGCCATTGGACAATGCTTTTCCCGTCATTGGACAATATTTTTACAGTCCCTGGACAATAGTTTTCCGGCCATTGGACAATTCTTTTCCGCCATTGGACAATAATTTTCCCGCAACTGGACAATTGTTTTCCGGCCTTTGGACAATTATTTCCCGCCATTGGACAATAATTTTCCCGATACTGGACAATAGTTTTCCGGCCTTTGGACAATACTTTTCCCGCCACTGGACA
>NIJG01000104.1:485108-507836 GCA_002201625.1 Euglossa dilemma
GAATTTTTAACGTAGAATTTAAAAACTAAATAAATTTGATGCTAATATTAAGATTCTTTTATTTAAGTCCTATGATTGGTTAATGTAAAGAAAATGGAAGTTGTTTTTTTGTTTATTTATTATTTAGGATGATTAATATAAAAGTAGTACTTGAAGAGGAACACATTTGTCTAAAGAAAACATGTTTTGCGTTTAAATATACGCGAGCTTTTGTATTTAAGAAACATGCATAGTATATATAATCATGTATAATACGTCATAGAACGAGATAAATACTTTTGAGTTTTTGAATAATAAAAATAAAATTGTAGCTATATTTTTCTGTTTAAATATTCGTATATCGATATACAACTTGTTAAGCATTTTCTAAATAAGCGTATTAATACTAACCCAGAACCACAACAAATTTTCTCCATAACTATCCCAATACTTTAAATAATTTCTCTGTCAATTCCACGAATTTGATTAATAACTAAAATATTCCAGATGTTACAAAGGAAGATGGAAATACCCTTTTCCATGACATCGGCTAAACGAATACATACAGTTTCATCATCCTCGAGAATTTGAAATAAGGTAATCGTTTTTCTTTTTAAATATTCGTACATCGATACAATTTGTTACATTTCTCCTATACAAGCGTATTAATACTAACCCAAAACTACAACAAATTTTCTCCATAACTATCCCAATACTTTAAATAATTTCTCTGTCAATTCCCTGAATTTTGTTAATAACTAAAATATTCCAGATGTCACAAAGGAAGAAGGAAATACCCTTTTCCATGACATCGGCTAAACGAATACATACAGTTTCATCATCGTCGAGGATTTGAAATAGGGTAATCGCGAGAACGACTGGAGCCAGGCTAATCGAGCCAGTGAAAATGGCGATCCTCGTAAGGACAGGGAGAAAACGTATTACTACGCATTAAAGGAGGGTCGACTGGAGTCGATGAAATTGAAGGTATTGTGCACGATGGAAGTGCACGTGACCTGCCGCAATGTTCCGTGGAGAACCGAGAAATCCGGCGAGAGAGAGTAGGAAATGACGCGGAAGGTAAGTCGATGGAAGCCTCGAAAATGCCAGGTGATTCGGTCAATGGCCACTTTTCATAGGGCAACACGGGAAATTGCCAATTGGCGTGTATATAACGCGAACATGCGAATAAATCGGTGAATATTTTCCCAAGAAATTCCAAAGATCGAACCTCGATACTCCGCGTCTCTGCAGGCTTCTTGATAAGCTACCGGAAGTGCTATTAGGTGCAGGGTGTGAACGCATTCACGATTATATCTGCAACGCGAATAACGAGGTATGAGATAACTCTGAATTTCAAATTTAGCTCGGATACCATTGGAATTTTTATCAGAATTTATTTTTACTTTAGAAGTAACATTTTCAGATGTATATTCGATTATTTAAAAAGGGTTTCTATGCAATAAAATTTGCTCACCACAATATTAGTTAGAAATATCAATAAAATGTACAAATTTTATAGCAACAATACAGATTCTAAACCTGTTATTTGTACAATAAAATTTGCTCATCACGATACTAGTTGATAATATCAATAGAGCATTCAAATCTTCTAGAAGTATCGAATTTCAATCCTCTTATTTATACAAAAAAATTAGCTCATCACGATACTATACGAAAATATCAATAGAACATTCAAATCTTCTAGAAGCATCGAATTTCAATCCTCTTATTTATACAAAAAAATTAGCTCACCACGATACTAGTAGAAAATATCAATAGAATGTACATATTTTATAGCAACAAGTACCTAGATGAGAATCAAAAAATACACTATGACCATTTTTTGAACCAAAAAATCTATTATCCTAGACTTTATAACTAATTTCTTTTGAAAGCAAAAATAAAATAGCATAAAATCAAATACCTAAAGAATATTATACACTCATATATATTACAAATATTATAATATCATATCGTGTACTTAATAAATATTATATAACATATTACCCTATGACAATTTCAAATTACAATTAACAAAACCAAAAACTTGTGCAACAAAATAGTAAAATACCATAAGACACACACCACCTTATTTTTTAAAACTAAAACTACATTTTCCATCTCAAAAATCATTTGCCTATATATATCAAACCCCTTTTAAATAATCGAATATGTATATGTACATACAATATACATATATATATACATAAACAACAGCAATTAAACCAAAACCTGATTAACAATTCGGATGACGTTAAAAATAGGACAATCGACCAAACCCTGATTTTCAAGCCTGGAAAATCATTTTCACGTCGAGTGTGGAAAAATGTTGACAGGTCGAGTACGGTGAACATTGGTGTAACTCAAACCAGCACTCCATCATGGTACCTGCGTGGACCAACTTCCCGCAGCCCGGATGAACGCTTGGAAACCGAGGAACATCGATACTCCTCACCCCCTGGGTGAACCCTACACCGGCCGCAAGCAAAATTAGAATAAGCCTGAAAACTGTAGCGGAGGGTAGAGCGATCCGGGGGAAAAACCGAAACGCCCGGTGGACAAATTAAAGAGAAGAGACCGCGGCGGTGGGAAGAAGCAAAAGAACCCGGGAACGAGGTTAATATTAACCCGCGGCCGCAAATCCGAGCGTTGTTCCGCGAAGCGGAGAAGCGCGCGGAGAAACGAGAAGCTTTATCAGGGGTAAGCGACACTCATTTAAATCGGGACGCAAACGAACGGGTATTATTTACGAAAGGGATGAAGCCGCATTCCACCGTGTTTCTCGCTCCACTCGCGCTGGACACGACGAGCCATCCGAGGCGTAGACGCCTGTTACCGTTTTAGCCGCTCCTCTTCCCTCTATCTTCATCCTTTCTCCCTCTTCCTCCTCTTATTTTTTTCCCTTTTTTCTCTCTCCCTCTCTCTCTCTATCGATTATCGTTACCCCCGTGGAGGATTCCGCGAAGCTTAGCGGAGAGAGCATCCGCTTGTAGCTCCGCTCGCGCGCACCCTGTCCCAGGGATTAGTTCTGGCTTTAATGTCCGACGACAAGGGATTTCAAAGGTAATTGAATCGAGTACACCGATTCGTCGCGTCTTTACAGCCACGGGACACGAGCGACTAAGGTCGATACAGGGTATAGCAGGCTTATATTGGGGCCATTTCACTGTAAAATCCTCCGTTCTGGATTTCTTCCCGCCGACACCAGAGATTCGCTTGTCTCAACCTGATCTGCGGTGGGATAAGATGAATTGTTAATTAAAAATAAAGTTAAAAGTATGTTTCAAATAGCCTAGGTTTTGAGAAACTTCTTTGCTTGGTTGAAATAATATTCATTTTTCTAATAATTATATAATTTATCCTTCTTGTACAATTATGTGTTCCTTAGCACTGTCTGATATTTAAACATCCTTTTGTCTATTATTGTATCTCTTTGGATCATGTGAATGACTATTGATATTATACTTTTAATTGTCTATGAGTTTAATTTTCCAGTTTGCACAAAATCCAAAGTGTACATGTTACAGAAATATCAATGGAAAATCGAGTGAGTATAAGTTGTATATTATCATGTTGTATTTTTAATTCCTAAAATTATTGACTTAATAGCTTGGCTCTCTATTTGCTATAAATTCCCAATAATTATCTAATATTCAGGTACTACGTGTTAACATTGCATTTTCCTCGGCAAACGTCCTGATACAATGTAAATGATTACATTATTACGTTCATGCTACATCGTGTACAACCTATTATGCAATCAGATCTGTCTATACTGTTGCAGTATCGAGGACAGAATATATTACCAATAATAATTTTCAACATATCGGAGACATGAATCAATGTCTCTGATTTAAAGACATAATAATTTTCCAAAATTTTCATTGCCTGTTTATAGCAATGGAAAATTTCTTAATTGATTAAAATGAAGAATCTTTTTCATAAATACAGAATATAGATATATTATATCAAAATTATGTTTGATTCAAAAATAAATTTCTTATTCACTTTGTTACAATCATTCTATTAGAAATACTGTACTGTATCCTATTTTTATTACCCTAATTTTTAATTTTTTTATTTTAATTTTTTTATTACCCTTTCATTGTACATAACGAAACAAATAGGGAAAATTGTTTCCATCAATCTCTGGACCCATATTCTTCGGTTAGATCACCAACCCAATTGGCTGCAATCGCAAAAGTCTCGCTTCACTATTGGCAAATCTGCTATTGGCTCACTTTAGCTAACTACATAGAGTTGATGGCAGCTTGCAGATCCCTCTAACTTCTCACAGAAACTTCGCTTTTGCTATACAGGCTTTCTCTAAAACATACGACGCCGTGGTTACAATTTTAAATTTAATTTCAGACGCTGGATAATAATATTTTAAGACTCCCGCCACCAATGAAAAATACAGAGAAGCTGGCAATCTTAGATTCGTGACGAAGTTTGAAGAAACTTTGCCAAGCATGCCACAACTTCTTTGGTAACTCAAATACCCAAATACAGAGTTGTAACTGAGAGACCTCGGTTCAAGGAAGTAATTAACCCAGTCAATCAATTTTAGCACCGTTGGTCTAATCTTATGCTCGAATCTGCTTCCTCGTCAACCTGAAAAATATCATAACATATTAGTCCATGTTAAATACGGAAATCTTGACTTGGACATAAAATTTAATCGCATATCGTAAATTAATAATAAGTACCATGAATTCCTCTTGCCTCGGGTCTCGGTGACTTCTTTAATAAACCATGGGATGTCGTCTGAATCCTCCAGGAATAGCTAAATTAAAAGTAGACAATTTAAATATGTATGCTACGTTATAAAAACATTAAACTACTTAAATTAATACATTGTACAATTAAAATAGAAAATTTAGAATGCCATAACGCCCTGAATCACAATAATTATACATATTATAACTATTTTTTTTTACAATTCAGAGTATCTTATAATTATACAAATTATAATTGTAATTAGACAACTTGTTACATATTGAAGGACCACAATGATGGACCGCAAGAATTAATTAATAGAAATAAGAACACAAACAGGAAAAATAGTTTCATTTTCAAATTTCTTCTCTATAAAAAGGCGACTAAGGAAACAGGAAAGATGTAGCTAAAATTGTTGGAAGTTCAAGAGGAATTATAGAGTGATAGAGTGCATTTTCAATCTCGTATGGATTTCTCTGTCACGTGAGTACTAGGTCACTTAGGAGCAAAGTAAAAGTATAAGATAGAATGGGATAAGACAGAAGAAGAGAGAAGGGACTAAAAATAAACGGAGAAGGCAAAATGAACAAAGATGAGAATATCGGCAGTATAGCATTGCCACAATTCACTTGAAACCAGCCCACACTTATCAAACCCTCTGGCCCCACTTTAAACAAAATCGATTTCACCTTAGAAACCATTCTATATAGGGTGTCCAATTTTAATGAATGTACGTGAGTTTAAAAAATAGGTAAGATAAAATATTCCCTGTTTTGAGAACATCTTCACACAAGAAGAGTTCTTCAGTTTTCCTCAAAGCTGTTTAAGAAGACCTGAAGTTCGCCTCTGCTGAATAATCAGAGACCTTCCTCTAAGGTTTACTTCTTAATCTCTTTCAAAGTAATTATAAAATATCACACCAGAAACGCGCGATCATAGAAGAATTTTTAACAGCAACAGAAGTCTCGCGAAAGTGAATTTCAAATTATTTTAAATGTTCGTAATTCGCGTGAGAAATTCCATGTCACAGGTCGATGAACTCTTCTCGTAGTTCACGACCCGGACCAAAATTACGTTTTAAGCTTGTATTTACGTGCATTAATCACGTAGAATTTCATACAGAGCTTCAGACGAATTTTGTAGCTCGTGCACACGATGTACAAAATAAATGAAGGATAATCGAGTGAAAGAAAGGAATCGAAAGGATACTTAGAATTTTGAGAAACTCCTTTATACAAAAAACATCTAAATTTGTAACAAATATCGTAACATTAAATAAAAATAAAATTTTCCCATTTATTTTAAAAATAAAATTGCCAAAAGGTATTCTCAAAATGCACTAAACTTGATCTAATACATTTTTAAATATTTCTGACAATTATTATAACATTGTATAAAAGTAATACTATTTTTATCACGAGAATCCTTGAAACACATAAAAGCAAACCTTATCTGACATTTTCTGGCATCGTATATCTACCTATAGCTATTATAGACCTATCAGAACAAACTAAATTTAATCTAGTACACTTACAAGTATTCTCACCAATTATAATAACTCTTGAATAAAAGGAGATCCATCACCCTTACCAAACAAGTCCTAATCTAGTACACTTACAAATATTCTTATCAATTATAATAACTCTTGAATAAAAGGAGACCCATCATCCTTACCAAACAAGTCCTCAAAACATATCAAATTTCACCTAACATTTCCTGACATCACCACTCAGAAAAGACCTACACCTATCATAAACATCCCTTTAAACCAAACAAAATTAAATCCAAGCTACTTCCAGATATTCTCACCAATTATAATAACTTTAGAAAGAGACCTATACTCAGCAGAGGCATACTAAAAACATATCTCATCAAATCTCACGCCATCTGACATCAGCTGACACCGCTGAATCCCCTCAACACCTCATCCATGTACCCGAAAGTGGTACCCTAAATACAGCTGAAAAAGCCTGTCATTCACCTACTCCTCGCACTCCTTCATCGCCTGCTCGTTCAGCCTAACCCTCGCCTCTCAACGGTTCGCCCCTCGAAATTATCGATGATCCGCTCTTCCCTGCGGGACCAGGCGAGCTAAGAACGAAGAAGACGAAACCCGTATGGAACAGGGGGTCCGCGGTGAGTTGGAGTGGCTTTGAATTCGAGTGCACCGACCGGGCACATGCGTTATCCGGTTAATTCTTTCTGGCTGGCTCGGCGAGCAGAACCGGAAGCGATGTCTCTCTTTTCGTGTCAGATGGCCCGTGCTCGCTGGGCACGTCGATTCGGCGGGCTTCGCTGTTTTGATCTGCCATGCGGAAGGATCCGATCGCTATGAAACGAGCATGGCCGGTAGAGGTACGCGAACCGAACCTGTAATCGGATGGTTGAAGATCGCCGCCCCTGTGTGACGATGCCAAAGGTAACCGCTCGTGAACATAATGAACGATATTTCGGCCCTGCCTGCGCCCTTCTTCTTTTCCTTCCAACGCCGCGCCTGGGGGGGAGTGGAAGGAGAAAAAAAAGCCGCCGGCGTAAATGAAGCGTCGCCGTGTGATCGCACGGCCGGAAGATTATCGACCGGAGAGATTCATGAAAACGGACTTAATCGCGAAACAGGCAGAGCCGACGCGACCGTCGCGTCGTGTCAGCCCTACTGCCTCTACCCGTGTACTGGGTGTCTCAGATAGGCAGGTCAAAACGTGGCTTTGAAACGTACAAGGTGTCGCAAGTAACCGGTATGAGACGTGAATATAAAACGTACAGAGAATCTCGAGTAATCGAGTCAATTGTGACACGTGGACTTAGATGTAGAAAGTGTTTCAAGTGACCTATCTGAGACATAGACTTGAACGTACAGGGTGTTCTAAATAATCTATGTAAAACGGAGATTTTAACGTACAGAGTGTCCTATGTATCGAGACTAATTGTAACAGCTGGATTTAGAGATATATCACAAGTAATCGGTCTATTGTAAATAATTTTAAGGTATATCGAATGTCCCATCTGGACGTTCTAATACGTGGACATAAATATACAAAGTTTCCTAAATAACCAATCTAAAACGTAGATTTGAACGTACAGAGTGTTCTCGGTAAGCAGACTAATTGTGAGACGTGGATTTAGACGTACAAAGTGTCGCAAGTAATCGATATAAGTAATTTAATAATATATACTATCCCATATAACACACAGTATTCGAAGTAAATGGTCCAGAATGTAAATTTAAAATACATAGAGTGTCTTATGCATCTAATCTAATAAGATGTTCCAAGCAAATGGTCCAAAACGTAGATTTAAGACGTATAGGATGTTTCGAGCACAGAGTTCATGATGTAGATTTAAAATTTATAGCGTTCCAATCATCCAATATACATCTGCGATAAAACATAAAACACGGTGTATTATAACATTGCAAATATAGCGTATAAAAATATATAAATAACAGCATGAAGATTTAAAATATAGAGAATATCACGTGATATTGAACCGAGTCATAGATTTAAAAGGATGGAAGATGGAAGAAAATTTCATGAGGTAAAATGAAGTGGATCTGGATGATGCATCGCGTGGTATATGTGTCTGCTCCGGAAGTGGTTTCAAAGACTTAGAGGGTATCGCTATACCTTCAACTGCAGCTATATATATTTTTATACATCCAGTGACACTGCTTCTTTAAAGAAACTATCAAACCAGTCGTTTGGAAATTGCTAATTTAGAAGATTCGTTCGTGTTGCAAAATTTTTCGCGTGGAAAATAAAGGCAGCGTAAATGCAATCGTTTCGAATAAAAAAGTGACTTTCGGATCTTTGATATATACGCCACCCACTATTCGTGATCATTTTATTTTAACTAATGAAATTTTTTCCACCCCGTATCGTATTTGGCCCGCTTGCATGGGTATCCAGTATAGTGAGTGACTTCGATATTCATACACTACACAATTTTCACTTTATAACGGTAGAAAGAGAGAATATTTACTCCCGTATTTCACGCCAATATATAGAGTCCACTTATCACGCCAAAACCACAAATTCTATATATACATAAATATCATAATTTAGCAAATGACAATTTAATCGTAGCTAATGCACGATAATACATTTCGGCGACCGAATAAATTATCAAATCTCTCAAAATTCTTTGCAAAAAGTAACTACCCAATATATATTGTAAAAATTTAAAAACCGTTGCAGGTTAATTAAATAAACATTATTGGAACAAGACAGAAAGGGAAGAAATTCAAAAATAACGTTGAATAAAATCGTAATACATAAACAGTGAGAATGGTGGCGCAGCTTTGTTTCCTCAGGATTATCGACTGTAAATTTGATTTCGATTTTAGCTCTCCCTCGATCGGGTTCGCCAGTCTATCGCGTTGATTTCGATTAAACCCTCTTGAGCGGCACGATAATACACACACGGGGTGGTACTCGACGGGTGGAATTTTATTAATTAATTTCATCGCATCATCACGCGTAATGAAGCATTATACGCTTGCGGAGCTTCGTTACGCGTCATTCCGAATATCATTCAAATTTAACCGGGTAATCGATAGAGCGTGGCTGACGATATTCGAAAAGTATCGATCGGCGAGGTATAGCAATTTTCCATTTTCGACCATAACGTTTCGGGCTCGAACGAATGCGAAAAACATTTGATCGCAATGAAGTAGTCGCTGAAATCCACTCGTTGTTTGATATATGCAGATTAACTCGACGATTATTTGAACGCCACTCGTGTTTCGTTTTGGTCAGCTGTTATTTATTTGTTTATTTATTTATCCTTGAATGTTTGGAATTCGTCGCGTGTACCTGTGAACAAATTAATAATGTCAAATTAATGCTTGCTTTCAGACGACATTACAAGATTGCATATAACTTGATTTTAAAATATTACTTTAATATTCAACAGCATTTTCAAATACTTACCAAAGTATAATAAATGTGTAATTATTAAATAATCATCTTTCTCTCGTGTGATTATTTATTTGTCGACAATTATTTCGTGATTTAAAAAAGAATTTGGAGTCTAATCTAGCTGTCGAGAGTAAAATTAATTAACCCTGTAATTACTTTATAACGCGATGTGATTCAGGACACACTTATGTTTCTATATCTTCTAAATTATTCTTATTTGCTTATTACTCTACCCCAGAGTGAAGTATGATCGAGAAGAGGTCTCGGTGATTCGCGAGACAGCGACGAGAGTCTCAGTCGTACACGGTAATCAGAGGGTTGCAATATCAAAGCCAAAACCAATACACAAGGGAATCATTTAACACGAGAACTATCAAACTGACAATTTCCTTCCTGCATTTACTGAAAACACGCGATTGCTTTTGCCAAAATTGACATGATTACACACCCACATTTATTCCCGCAATAGTACACGCGAATTCTCTAACATCGAGAGCTTGATAAAGACCCAAGACTACGATTCTACAAACAGACCTGATCACGGAGATCAAGCTCCCCATAAATCCTCTTCACTCGCAACAACCACCTAATCACTTGGCAGTTGAAGCAGCGCTCTCGGGAAAACATCAATCCTAAAATTCTACGAGGTGCTCATCCCCCTAAAAATCAAGGATTCACTCCTCTCTGCATCCAGTGCTCTAGCAGTTCAATCTCGAACGATCACCATCGAGCGTAATGGAAAGAAAACGAGGTAGGATTCAAGTACGCCTGCAGAGGCTCCACCCTATCAGATCACAAGGACAGTGCCGAAGGAGAAAGGCTACCCCGTGGAGTGGAGCAAGCTAATTTCTCGACGATCCGATACGTCCTCCAGGCGAATCGGCTTGGGCGACGTTGCTCCAAATAAATCCATCGGAGCAGGGGTCTTCACGCGACATGGAGGTAGGTCATGCTGTAAAAACGTAACGGCTACATAATTCGCAGGCCACGGGACTTCCATATCGTCTACACTTCAAAGGGAGCTCGCGGTTTACACGGCAACACCGGCCGGTTCGAGGCCACCTTCGCACGCACGGATAGTCAGGTGTTAACCGAGCGCAAACGTTTATTTTTAGTGCAATTTGTCGCTCGAACGATGCCATAAAGCGAGCCTAACACCGGTGTGTGTATCGGCCTATAGAAATTTTCACGTGTTTGTACCCACGACTAAACGTCAGTCGCGTCGTTAAATGTGTCGACGTGGCGGACGCTAACGTGGAAAAAGCCGTCCGGCTTTATAATACAGCCCCGTTTGGCCTTTCGTATCATCCGCCTAGCGGCCAGCCTCGCGCTCGTTCGAGGGGATTCCGATTCGATTGTAGCGCCCCTAGCGGATACTTGCCGGAAGTTCGAGGAACTATGCTGGACAGCGGAGCGCGAAATAACGCGTGGAATGAAGGCGAACGCTGGAAAATTTGGAAGAGACTTTCAGAGGGTGGAGAGAGAGAATGTAGGGGCTTATTAGAGGTTATAGATACGATATATACGTACGTGCAGAGAAACAAGTGAATATTTCCCAAACTGTATAAACTGCGGTGAAAATATAGCCGATGAGACTAATCTGGACCTCCTGGATCTCCCTCCATATTTTGTGATTCTCAAAGAAGATGTCCAATTTATAATCCTCCTGTAAAAGTTATTGATGATTAATTGATGTAGGGAAAATATTTATGAATATATTAATTTTATGTATAAACACTCAAATATTTTTTAGGAATTAGTCAAAATAAGAATAATTGAATAAACTATATGTAGATTCCAATACTCACACATTATTCTTGAAATTGGACACAAAAATTTAATAACATTAAAAATTATTCGAATTCTCCTTGCAAATCTGCACCTATTAATAATTTCAAAGTTCAATCCATAGTTATGATTAAAACCTCTTAACTATGGACTGATAATGCATCCCTGATAGAAGAGAATTTCGCAGAGGAAAGACGTAACATCCAGACCGCGTCTTTGTTACAGATATAATTGGACTTTCCCTTAATTACCTCGTCTCTCATGGATATAACCATTAGACGAGCTGGATAACGCATTCGACGCGCATTCAGACACCCGGCACTGGAAGATTAACAGCTCCAAAGGGAGCAAGAAAGATGTAGATCGTCTCAGCTGAGATATTAAGACGTTCAGCTGATCTGGCAGCTGTGTTGCAGCTGAAATCAAAGCGAGCGGATTTATATCCGTTTCGCTATTGAAAAATTAACGTCGTGACAAAGCAGAGGAACTCTCGTTTCTTGGCATGAATTAGTTATGTACCCAGTCACGTATACACGTGGAAATTTTGCTATTACAGTGATTGATCCGTTCAGAAATAGAAGCTCCGACGAGAGTTGCCTATGACCTAACTTCGCCCGATTTCTTTTTACCAATTTCGCTCGAGGATCTGTACGAGATTCCAATTGGGATGTTTGCAAAAGGTATCGAATGGCAGATTGAATGTTAAGCAAAGTACCATTTGCATTCAATCGTTTTATCTTTCCTGCGAGGCACTTCCCTTTATGAGGAACGGAATTTTAAAAGTCTAGATGAATCTCCTGGAATGAAGATGAATTAAATTTCTCCATTGTGTCTTTCCAACTTGCCTAATGGCTTCCATTTCGCGTCAAAAAATTCAATGAAATTCAGAAAAGTTCTAAAGGAAGTAATAATTGTAGATAAACGAGAAACGATTTCTGAAACATCTTATAACATCTTTAACGATCTACTTTAATTTTTCACTGAAAATATTCCAGTCAGGACAGCCTCGTAGCTCTCTAAATATTTTCCTAGACACCGTATCGTTATCCTAATTATCTGGAATTGAATGTCAAGATTCGTACGAAACTACCAAACGTCCTAACCCTTCTGATCCAGTGTGTACACTCATATCTTCTCTCAACAACCTCCCAAACAATCTCTCTGGTGTTCAGGCTCTTCCCTACACACCCAGTAGCTACAAGTGGATCACCATTACCCGAATCCACTATTCTGCCACAATCAAGCGTTTTTCCCCCGGAAACACCCCTATTTACAGTGGTGCAAAGCGAGTGACTAAGAGTAGCAATCTCATCGGGTTACCGTGTAGCCACGGGACAACACGTGCCATGTAACGAACTACGTTCCCCAGGTGTGTACACGAGCCTGTATGTACCGGTGTGTAGACTCGAATGTGCATGTGTGCACGTGCACACGCAACCGCGTGTGACGCACACATGACGTAGGTTAGCGTGTGGTCAATGAAGCATCGGATACGATAACAGTGGCGGTCAGGGACGACGTTAGGTGACGTCCACATCGTGATCGAAATTATCTTCCATGGAATTCTTCGTGGAGACAGCAGGAATCAATTTAGAAGATTACCACGCTGGTCCTTGAGCTACGGTTTTAAATGGTATTAGACTTAATTGATATTAGGTACAGCGCACAAGTTTTCAGTCTAAATGCACTCTATTTACTCTGGATACATAGACCAGAGCTGAATGAAAGGTATATTGTTTCTGTTACCTACCGTTCCGCTAACCAGTTGCAAGCTCATCCATTACTATAGCTATCTATTACTGATCTAGATTCCTTGAAACTATATCTATGCCAAGCTAATGATACAAAGCTGAGTTTGCAGCCTGGATTTCATGGAGATGTTAGCAATCTGTTCTTGTGGCTCTCAGTGGTTTATCAAGCCACTTATAGGTGGTACGAATAGCATTACAAATTGGTCTTTCATCCTAGTATTATTAATTTTCTTCTGTTTTATTTTATATACGTTCAACTCGGTGCGTTGCAATCCTTACTTCTTCATAAACAATCATCATAAACAAATCCTGAAACATGATTTCATTTGAGATTATTATCGTCTTCGTAAATTTATAAATAGTATATTAATTATTTAAAGAACTTGCCTGTATATGTGTCACAGTTGTATTGTTTATAAACATTTCCAGGTTCATTTGCTTAATCTGCTAATCCAGAGAGCTGTGGCAATCCCATGGGTATAGCTAATCCACAGCGCATATAGAATCTAGTTAATAGTGTACGTAGATTCGGTTGTCTAATTGTAATAAAATTTTATGCCTGTTGTCCAGCTGCCGGTATGGTTATTGTACCAGCATCGAACTCTCTCAATCCGCGATTAATTTTCAAAAACGATATTCGTTCGGAATACAGGCTAACTGAAATTGATTGTAAATAACCGTTGGCCGTGAAACATCTGGAAATAATTACTGGATCAAAATTCGAACTAAAAGCTCGAGAATCAAGCCAACCAGGCGAACGACGAATTCTTTCAGCCCAGGTTTAATTTTCGAAAATGGATACCGTTTGAAGGTGAACCAGCCTGTGGTTTGTAGGTCGATTCGTATTTTGAGATAACGAATGGAATGTTACATGGAACTCGAAACTCGAAACCAGACAAAATCGAAACGTAAAACCACACAGACGACCTAGTTTCTGAAGCTATAGAAAAAGAAGAAAGGTTCAGCTGACCGAATTTTTTAAATAAAAGACAAATGCGAAATATTGTATTTGTTTGACAACTGTTCTACCAAATTTCTTACTCTGCTTGCATTCACATAGCAATCTCCATTGTTACTAACGCAAATTATTTGTATATTAATTAATATTAATTAATATATTATTAATTGTCTAATAATTAATCGTTTAATTATTCTTATATAACAGTTATTCATTATATAGTATTAGATAGGATTAATATAGTATAATAATTATTATTAATGATATATTATTATAGTATCATAAATTACTTTACATACAGCGACCTCTTCTATCTACAACGTACTTCTGTCTTCTTTCTCTTTCTACCACAAATTTTTGAATCTCTATATTCCACTCAAATAAGTAACTTCGCGTTTAATACACCAGGTTATTAACAGTCTTTGCTGCAGTGTTGCCACAAAACGCAAAACTCCCTTAACACGTGATAACTGAACGCGTGAAAAAAAAAAAAAAAAATATTCACGAATGCGCGAGAAATTTATGAAATCCTTTTGCAAAATCCTCTTGTACTCCCTCTCGAATAAGTGGCAGAAGTAAAAATATTAAGCGCCACAGCGCCGCCGATAATGCAGAGCGCAAAACACTATCATAATCTGTGTATTCGCAATTACCCGAATTAATCTCTCTGGCAATTAAACGCGATCAAAGCGATCGCTGTTCCGTTTGTATTACGAGAGGGGCGAGAAAAAATTTTCACCGACAAAATTCGCCCGCAAAAAACCTTTCGCTTCCAACGTTTAAATCGCAACTAATTAGCGCACGTTCCTGTTTTACATGGAAAAATTCATGGGACTTCAACGCTTAACGGATTCAATACGAACAAGGCCGGATAGTAAAATTCAGCAAAATGCGAGAGGAAATAAAACGATAGGTACGCAGTTCATACGGTTAATTAACTCCCGACGAAATTGAAATACATTGTAAGATACGAGTTTCCAATATTAATTTCGCGTCCACGCTGTGTAGTTAGCCGAGCCGAAGTATCGACCGAGTTACGTGGCGAGCGTTTTTCTTATGCGAAATTGTTTTTCGGAATAATGTTCGACGAGATAAATCATACGGCAAAATTGCATTCTTACAGCGTGTTTATTTCCGTGCAAATACGACTTGAAATTAAATTAACTGACTATATCGTATCGAGATCGAATTAAATATCGAAATAATAACCTATAAGATTAATTACAATTTAGTCTAGATATATACGAATAAAAGTAAAAATTCCAGCTGCATAAGCATGCAAGTTATTTCTGGCTAGAAAAATTAAATTACATCCACTACTATTCTTCGCTTTAAATACCACGTTCTGAATGTTCGTGGCTAAAAATAAATTAAAAGCAACCTCACTCTGGTTCCCATGCTCAGAAGCTCGATTGTCAATTAAAAAAGACAGAGGACGTCGAAAAAAAAAGAAAGGAAAAAAAGTAGCTCGCGTCGGTGAACGTTGTTGTGGACGGTGTTTTAGCCTCGAATCGAAATCAATAAGCCGATTATTGGTCGGGCTGAACGGAGATTACGTTGCTTTGAATTGACACCCCGACACGGGCTCCGTGCGCCGATTGAATTTCGCGGACTTTCGAGACGGCCGGACGTCCGCTCCAGTTCCTTTTTCCACGTCTGATAGCATGAAATCACGCTCAATGTAATCCTCGCGGACACTCCGTGAAGAATCGACCTTTTGTGATGGCCAGGCCAAGTTTCCAGCCATTGTACCATCGCGTTATTTGCTTACACGCCGGTAAACAATACGAAGCAGTGCCACGGGAAGAAAAGAAAGATGGAAACCGAGAATGAAGAAGAAAGCAACACGTCAATCTTTTTCTAACGCCATCTATGCGTTTAACACCGAACGACGAGCAACTAACAATAAGTAGAACATCGTTTACCCGCGAAACCGGAATGTACAGGCTGTGTTTACGTTTAGATGAAACTTATGTAAAAGATAGTATGAAGATAACGCAAGGAAAGATTAAATTACTAGATTACAAATTCTAGGTAGAATTCGTAATTAAGGAAGTATAATAAATAATACTGCAAACCAGAATTAAGATATTAGACACTAATTAATGCCAGAATTATAAACATCAACGCGTGAATGATTTTTTAATTTATACTTTAATGCCACGATTTTTTTAAGTCACGATTGTAATACAAAAGATAATAAAGGAAAATATATATGAAATATAAATCATGTATTTGTAGTTATATTATTCAAAGATACGAAGAGAACTACTTTTTTTGTATTACAGGTATCTACGTTTGCAACGAATAAAATATCCATAAAAGCAATTCATTTTCAATAAAATTAGAAATACTGTAATTGTTTTATCGATGCGCGATTCAAACTGTTCAATATTCGCAAATATTGCAGAATTACGCGATAATCGTTCGTCAAAAATTCGCGTTTATTAAAAGCGAGATGTATTGAAATATCGACACGGCTATATTCCCGTGAAATTTCATTCGCAATTACATACATACATATATAAGTACGAACCAATTCGAGAATATCGTGGTTCCGTTTCCTCGAAAACTAGTTCCCGAGTTTTTCCCGCAACGCGTGGAGACACCTGTTACAAACACATCGCACACGAATAACCAATAAGTACCGCGATAAATTTCGCAAGACAAAGGAAACGTTTCACGTTGTACGAATTACACAAAAAAAAGAAGCTACCAACACCTGTTTATGAAACTCGCGTGTCACAATAGAAATCAGAAAGGAAACAAAACTACTCGCGTTGTCAAACAAAGTGAACGACGCGCGCTTGTTTCTAAATTTCGGTTAAAGTCGTACGAAAACAAAGCAAATCTGACGCGTTATAGATCACCGAGGACACTGCGTATTTGCCTGACTTTCAACCAGAGGGTGCTGAACTGACAAATCATTGGCATAATATTATGTGTTTCGGCCGTTAGATGCTCGCACAGAAACAATGGGGCAAACGGTAGGACGTATGCCTCATACATGGGCCGATATATTGGAGGAAAAAGATCATGTTTTGTATTGGAGTGGTGAGGTTTTATCGAGAGTCGCCGATAACGTAAATCAAGAAGAATCGTTATTGATCGATTACGGCAATGAAAGCATCGACAAAAAAATCGACGCGTGGATGGAATCTAATCAAGCACGAATCGACAGGATTTTCAGTAAACACCCAGATTTACCGGAATCGTATAAATTTGAAGTGGCAAACGAACTTGAACAAGTGACTATTTTTTATAATTATTGTATCTCTTAATATTGATAATTTTTGGTCAAACTTTGTTAATAACTAATAGATAGCAATTTTATTCGTAATATATCTAAGCAACGTTAATAATTTTACTACCAAATTAATTATTTATTTTTACGTTCAGATAAAGCAAGAGTTTAGGATAAAAATGAGAAACGATTATTACCGTGGCTACAAGGATATGAAGAAATTTACGAAGAAAGTGGATTTATTGGGAGAACGACAACGTAAGATACACGCCAAACTTCACAATCTTGAAACCATTTGCGATGGAAACGTGAAAATGTTTCAGAATAAGTTCGGTCCTCTGCGAGCAAAAACGTTTAAAAATCTTAGAATAGGTGAAAAAATGATATTTCAAGACAAGAAACTGAAATCACAGTTTGCTAAACGGGTATGATGTCTATATATTATATATTATATATATATATTTTTCATCAAAGCAATAATAATTACATTATATTTTCTTCTAACATTAGGTATACGATATCGATCATAGAAACGTGGAAGAATGTGCAAAATCCATTGATAAATTAATAAAGATGATTGAAAAAGCTTCGCTTAAGTTATGATAGTAATAAATAAATTATTAAATTATAATGAAATTTAAATTAGTTAAGGAGAAATTGTAAAAACACTAAACAAAATGAAATAAAAACAAAATGTACGAAAAATATTGTTAAGACGAAAATAAATTCAATTATATATAAGTATATCTAATATCGATAATACCACAGCCATGTCTGTAATGTCGAATGCTATTTCATACATTAACTATTCGCAGTAGACAGGGATACAATCTCAAATTACCAACAGCATTTCCGCTATAATATTAAGTCATCCTCAAACTCCTTCCGTTCGTCGCGTTAGGAAATGTCATATTTCTCATCAGTGCAAATTTGCATGAATTGAATTTTGACAAGAGAATTGAGTTTCCCGAATGATTACCCCGTTCAACACGATTTTTCCTTTTTTGCAGTATGCAAAATGAAAAAAAAGAAAAATATATATATAATGTATAATATATAATATATACATATCATACCCGTTTAGCAGACTATGATTGTAGAATTACCCGTCCTAAATATGAATCTGTAAACAAAATTGCTGTATTAGCCTAATCCCGAAAAAAATCAAACTATTAAGAAAATGTCATTTGCAAGATAAGAAAGAGTAATAAAGGAAATGAAAGAAGAGAACGATACGGGAATATCATGTAATCAACGCTGTTGGGGTAGACTCTTTTGGAGATTCTCATTACCAGGAAAGCAGACTGCGCAAGATAGTCACACGTTAAATATATGACCTTTCCAGGGCTGTATTCAAGCATCTCTACCCAGATGTGTATCGGTAATTACAGAAAGTCCTACAATATAATCAGTGTTAGCATATCAAATTTATATATTTAATCACTTTGTGCTAGCCGCAAAAGTAAAACATACTGCAGCTTGTATGGTCTTCAAATCAATACAACAGTAATATACATTCGAGGAATGCCTCTCTGATTACCTTTATAACGCGTTTGAAATTCATATGCCCCTCCAGAGATTATATCAAACATTCAAGACAGAACTATCAAAATAGGTGGTACCCGAATGAAATAGATACATTCCTGAGTACAATTTACGCGGGAGTTTTCGTCCCGATATGCCGTTGCGTTCAAAGTCCAAGTCTTTACGGTCGTAGGAGGCCATACATCTTCCCCTCGTCAAGCGTCGTGAAATGTCTCCATGTTTAGAGCATTTGTACATGAGCTACTTTTTACATGAGTAAAACACTATTGCTAAAACCACGACGCCGCGGTAGCAACGGCGGTCGCTGGAAGCCGGACATTATTAGGAAACTACGAAACTCGAGGAGCCATTTCTTCTTCCTGATTAAGAATACATTTATCTCCATCTATGAGTGTACACTGTAATTACTGTTGGTATGGAAGACTCGACAAGTAAATAACTACATTACCGATTGCGGTATTGAAAGCGAAAACTAATGAGATCATAGATGAACGAGATATAGAATAGATCGATAAAGCAGACGTACGAGATTTCGTTATATCAATACGTAAACATGTAATCGCAGATTAATGTAGAGCATTATTTTTTGTTAATTGTTTAATATGGTATACTACAAAGTAAACACATTACATTAATCCAATGTTATATTTCTTCTAGGTACACATCAATGAATTTAACACACATATAATATATAAAAATATATGTATTTAGTTTACAAAAAAATAAATATGTCTCGCATCACCTTCAATAGCCGTGATCGTCTAGTGGTTAGGACCCTACGTTGTGGCCGTAGTAACCCAGGTTCGAATCCTGGTCACGGCAATGTGTAAAAACATTGTCACGGGAAGGATAATTTTTTTACACTTTATTCTTCAGTTTCAAAAGAATATTCATAGCATATAATACTTTGTAAAGTTATAACAACACGAAATTAATTTTGCAATTTCAAGTTTTAGTACTTCATTATCCATTTTCAAATATAATTGAATGAAACAAGTATTTCAAAAGATAATGACTGATATTTTTCTACAGACAATAACTATTTGAGGAAAGAAAAACGTGATGATTTCAGTTAACAAATGTAAATATATATTACAAGAACCATTATCACTTTCTTGCCCAACTGTTTAAGATCTGATGTAATTCGTATATTTTAGGAAGCATTTATGTTATGATAAATAAAAAAAGTTGTTCATAAACTGTCAGCACATTTTCTCTTGTCAAATCAATAAATTTCAAGTATGATCACATCAGACTCCAGTACTAAGTTCACGCTTCAAACCATTTGCAGCATAATTCTTTTTTTGTATCCTTTAATACTTTTAAATTTTTTACATATAACATGGAGCAATATAAATTAATATCTTTAATTTCTATTTTATACTATATTGTAGTATATACATGTGGTGTTTTTTGTGTTGAATTTAATAAATTACAATCACTTACATCACTAAAGCTCAATCACCCTAATGTGTACAATGATTACAGAGGTAATACAAATTTATAATGAGGATATTAAATAGAAAAAATAATATATTGCATACATAATGTTTCCTACATACATTATACAAGACTGATATTAGATTATTTATTAACCTTTTTATTTAGATTATAAGACACGTTCTAAAAGAGAATTAGAAGACATTAATCTTATAACCACCTCCAATGATTTGATCAAACATATCCGTAAATCACGTGGTGTATCTAGTCAACACCTTAGGCTTGGTAAGATAAAATTAATCCATATTTCAGTATATTATTAATTTTCAAGTTTTGTTTAATAATTTACAGGTGATGCTCATCAAGTTGCAAATTATTTCCTCACTGATGGACTATCAAAAGGTCATGGACATTTTGTAAAAGACAGAAATTGTAAATCAGATAATAATGAAAACAATATGAATGAAACAAGTAATCTAAATAATAGTAGTAATACAGATTTATCCATGAATGAACAAGATTTAAATACTACTGTGTCTGATTCCATTGTTGGAGCTGTACATATTCCTCCATTACATCTTCCACATAGCAATTTGAACTCTGTTCTACATCCAACTTTAGATAGCTTAAGTAGACTACCACACTTGCTATTAGGAAATAATTTATTACATTCTGTGATACATCCTAATTTACATCCACATATTAATGCATTACATGATATTCCTAGCAATTTGATAAAAACAGCTTCTTTACCAGTAACTGGCTTAATGCAAGCCAGATCAGAACTTCAAAATATGTTTCACCCGCATGGACCACTTCTTGGAAGTGTTAATAAAGTAAGAATATAATGTAATGTACTTTATATATTTTTGTAATTAAACGTTGTGCTTTATACTTTCAGGCACTAAAGCATGCTAAAGTAAGAAAAAACCTTCAGAACAATTTTATGTATCCAACTGGGCCACATCCACCTATTGTGGGATTAGCTCCTACAGATTTTCACAATAATGTATGTTCTATTTTGTTATAATTGTTAGTTAATTCCAAAAAATATCACAAATATGTTAAATTTACAGGTTTCATTATCAAATGTGATTCATTCTCATATTCCAATACCTCATCCTCAACCTGATGGTTATATTGTGCAATATGTACCACATGATAAACAAACAGTGCCACTATCTCCACTTAATGGTTCATCACAGAAACAATCTTCTAATAGTGAAGACGATAATTCAAATGCTCAGTAAAATTCAACCAGTTTCACTAATAGTTAAGATGATGTTATACATACAACTGGACAATTGGCAAAACTATTGAAACTCAAATGTAAATGTTTTAAAATATACATGACAAGGAACATAATATTAATTACAAAGGGCTGTATTAAATACTTGCAAATATGGATGAACAGTATACAGTTTAAAACTGTTTGTTAGAAGGTTTATACAAAATGTAATATAACTTTTTTTTGTACATGAGAATAATTCTTATTTTAACACTGAAATATACATAAGCAAAAAATACTTTTACGTTCTAGTGTGCTTATTTCTTTTTATCACCTCCTTCCCTTTCCTTTTCCTTTCTTTGTCGATGAACTTGATGGCTGAGAAGATTGCTCACCGCTTGATTGTTTTCCTTGACGAGTTTTTAATTTTGGAATAGTAGTGCCTACATAGGCTAAAACAGAATCTCTAGTAGGAAATTCAGGTTTTACAGGAGAACCATCATCATTTTTCAGTTGAACACGAATACGTCCGCGGAATAATAATTCTTTACTACGCTCTCGTGGATGTAACTTGTTTTCTACTCCAACATTAAAACCAGCTGCTACTAACACATCTCGAATTTCTTGATGTGTAGGATTTTCAACACATTTATCTTTTGCAAGTTTTCGGCCTCCTGCTAGAGTTCGTTTACTATTTATGTAAACAGGATAAATACAAATCCATCTGCAATAAAAATAAAATAAGTATTGTACTACTGTCAGTTTCAAGTTAGTAAGGTTATGTAGCAGATGGTGTGCATATAGGACGTATAGGAAATGAAATGTATTACATAAAACCAATTATTTAAATATTTCCATAACAATAAAACGTGAAATACTGCGATAAATACTTTAATGTAGTAACAGAAATACCTTTCGCGATCACTATGTTTCTTCGATGAATTCCATGTCATCGCCATGTTTAATGTTTACGTAGTTCCACGAAGTAATCAATGATATAAATATATTTTGAATATTTCATTATAACAAAAGTAGAAATAAATATTAAAAAAAAAAAATGCATTTAATGTTAAGAATATTAATCGAATGAAAATAATATTAAAAATCTAAAAATTACGAGAACAAAATTAAATCACGTGGGCTCGTCCGGGATTTGA
>NIJG01000104.1:507921-549625 GCA_002201625.1 Euglossa dilemma
ATATTTAAAAATATTGAAAATTAAATAAAAATTCCCATATAAACATTTGCACTATATCTTAACGTGGAATATCATTTATTAAATAATTTACGTAATAAAATTACGTAATATCTTAATATAATGTTTATCTTTAATATAATTTTATTGACTACCTCGCAAATAGCTATTATATTTTTTATTACACTTCAAGTTAAAAAAAACTGCTTAACATCTCAATTATATAATATCTATTTTAGTAAAATACTAACATTACTTCGTATCAAAATAATCTGTTGAACCTTTTCTTGACCCACTTCTGTTGTAAAGATAATAAGAAATGTTAAAAGTTTTATTTACCTTAATAAAATTTAACCCACTATTTTAACTATTTATAATATTAGCAATATTTAGCAATATCAATTAGCAGTATTTTATTAACGACCCAGAAATGACTGATATAAATAAATGAATATATATGAATTTTTTTATTAACAGTTGTTACCTAATTACTATAAAGCTGTCAACAACAATATATGTGTAGATATTTCAACTGCAATTTTTTGCTTAAAATTTACACATTCAATCGTACTGATTTTAAATGACAAATATTACAACCAATCTTTCCTATGCTACCTTGAACTAAGACCTGACCGATCGGTTTTTCAAACTTGATCATATACTTACTAATATTATTTGCACCCATTATAAAGTATCTGATAAATTCTCATTCCATATTTGTTACACAACAGTTACGTCTAAGTGCAAATTCCATTTAACACAAATGTTTTAATTATATACGTATGCAGCATTGACTTTTGCACGATATTTCTAATTGATATTTCTCATAATAAATATATCCGACATTTTATTAGTAGAAACGTTGCAACTAATTAATAAACGTGCGTAAAATCTCACTGTTACGTGAAAGGGAGAAGAGCGTTTTTGCAATCAGTTTCAACTTTCACTAGTACGGGCTCATTGCATGATTAATAAGCAATTATCGTATGTAACGGTGAAAGTGTGGTTTACTTTCACATAGATAGCAAACGATAATAGGATCATTGTATGCAGAATATGTTCCATTTGCGAATCGAAACCCGATGTACAAATTATAAGCTGATAGAATGAAAACAATTAGGTCGAATGAAATATAAGGATGTACAGTCTAAGTACCTTCAAAGAAGAATATTCAAATAAATAAATTTTTTGTGTCTACTTTTCTATACATTTATATTATCGTAAATAATAAAAGTATATTACGTACAGTGTACGTTATAAATAAATATTAATCGGAAAGGAATTTAACATAATTTGAAAAAAAGAAAATGACTGTTATCTCGAGAAATAAATATTGAGTAACGAGAGAATGTATAAAAATGAAATTGTAAGGTTTACGAACTTTCCAAAATATTTATTCGTTTAATATCAGAAGTGCAGTTATAAATACGTTATAATTACACTTCCTTTACTATCAATGTTTTAAATTATGCGTATTCTAAAATAAAAATCTGGCCTCTTGCCTACATGTGTCTTTCGATATTGTACGCTTGTCGTCAATTTGTAAACGATTGTTTGTTACGATATACTTTCCTTAACAAATTTTTACGTTGTGTATACCTATTATAAAAAAAAAAAATATTAGAAAAATATGAAGAAATTCTTAAATACATCGATCAGTAAATAATAATTGTAAATATATTTACATATATTCATGGTTATTCGTGTTGAAACAATAAAATGTACTTCATTTGTAAACAAAGGAATATTTCCCAATTTTAAAAAAGAAATGAAGGATCCTATTGCTATCGATATTCCATTGCTATTGCTATCGACACAAGTACGTATGTCAAATTTAAGCTGTTCATGTGACACCAGCGTATCAACAGAGATGGAATATTTTCAGTAAGTTAAGCAATGAAATGAAAGCAACACGAAATTTTTTTAATTTGTTTGGTCTTAGGTCAAGGTGTACAGAATTTGCAGTACACTTGGGAAATGCCAATGTCTGTACTCAGAAGTAAGTCTAACCTAAATAATCGAATTATGATATGGTACAATTTTTACATTAAAAATAATCCAAGTTCGTACATTGTTCGATCGTACATCGTTTCAATACTTTACAATTTCGTTAATATTTCCCTATGCATATTTGCATAATGAATGTATTTTATAAATAGTTAAAATTTTCGTGTTAAAATATGGCACGCAGTTATGTCACGCGATACTAATCACCTTTTACTCTTGCATATGATAGGAAATTCATGACAGATAACCTATAGTGAAAGACCTCAATATCACCAAGTGAATTATCAACGAAAAATAGTATTTTGATAAAGATTTGGAAGTATCTTTATTAGCGATTGTTTTTTTTATAGTTAATATTTTATTAGTGAATATTTTTTATAGTGAAAGGCCTCAGTATCATCAAGTGAATTATCAACGAAAAATAATATTTTGATAAAGATTTCCAAGTTCTTTATTATCCTCTAAGGCGTGTCGTTTTTTTTATTTTTAAATTTATTTGTGTTTCACATGCTTGTAAACATAAACATTATTTAGAATTTTATTATGACACTATTTTTATAATTTTCGTTTTAAATATTGTTCTTCGTTAGAATTTTTTATACGTGTTATATTATCATTCTTGTTTATTTTCTTATTATTAATAAGAAGATGCTCCTTAATTATTTAGTTGTATTTACTTTTTCGGATAGTATATCGCAATGTAAACATACAGAATACAAATCTCGTATTTTTTATACGTGATTAAATGTTAAATTACATGTATACATGTTAAACATAATTATAACGTTATCGACTGTTGATTAATGTCGCATGAAAGTATATTAGACAAACATGTTATCGAGAGAGAAAAAGATAATAGTATAATATTAATCAAGAGCCAATAAAACCATTATACTCGGTACTTAGTTACGAAACTTACACATTTATCTGTTTAAATGCACGAATTACGAAAGTATACCTTCAAACATTTTTATTACGTAACACTGCTTCCCACTGTACGTGTTATAATATACGAATTATTTCTATATCTTAAATCATTGAAATTAAACATTTTATTTCTGACCGTTTCATAGATAAACATATAAATTAACATGAAACAAAATAATTTAGTAAACGGCTACAGGTGTCGTTTTATTTTTAAATCGCAATTTGTTACTTTTCCTTCGAAACCGTACAACCTTGCTGTCCCATAAAACGACGGTCTTAAGGCCGATTTCTACGATGACGAAGTTGCAACAAATGAGCAGGCGCACAAGTGCTTTGGTTAGTTTACGTGCACGTCAGTCAGGTTTGCGATCTACCCGTGCTTGGTAGAATCGATTTCACTAAACAAAAGTGATTTACGTAGGAAAGGTTCCTATTCCTTTAGCGAAGTAGAAACATAGTGTTCCTTATCGAGTCATAGTCGAGATCTTTAATAAAATATGCTAAATTATTCTTTTTGAATTTTATTATTAAATTCGAGCTATATTAATCACCAATGGGAATTCACCATACGAAGGATATGCATAGTGGAGTGCGAGGTTGTAAACTGTAAGTGGGGACATACTAAACTCGTAACGAGTATTATAAAATTTTTTATTTTCGATCCACTGAATATCTATTTATTTGTGGTATCTTTCTATAACGACATTATCTTTGTATAATTACAGAAATGTCGTCTCACAGTGTCGTAAAGAATTCGTGAGTTTCTTATGACGTTATTCAAACGTAGTTGCATTCGAAAAGCTTTTATTTCACCATTCATCGATTGACGATAAACGTGAGCTGTTCTGCTACTTGCAATTTGAGACAAAACAAAGATATGGAAAGCATACAATTACATTATTTTAGGTTTAGATTATTGTTTTGCAAATAAATGAAAGATATAGATTTTATCGGATGTCTAAGCGGTTAAATGACTCGTGAGAAGATAATCCGTTGAAAACATTGGTGTGTCACGATCTTTTATCATTTTATACTTCGCTGCGTGGTTTAGAGTTCATAATTCGCTGATCATGCCCATTTTTATTGCGACTTGTGCATCTTTTTTTTTATCACGCGATTTGTCTAATTCTCTCTTATCGGAACATTCGAGCAATAACGTTACTTGTAAAAGAAACTAAAACAAATCTGACCTCAATTAGATAACCTCTATATTTTGTCAAATCTAATAAAAAAGATCCCTCTTTCTTTTTTTTATTCGCGCTGTACCTTCGTTAATCGAAAAATATAATGCACACAACAGCTTTTATTACGTTTGATGATATATTTTACATATCTATGGATTGGAATTTATTGCGGTTTTTTTTTAGCCTAGTAGTGCCATATTATGCGACAACAGGTTATCGGCCTGTGATTTATATCATCGTATGATACGTGTAAAAGGTTGAAATTTGTTCTCGTCCAATTTTATAAAAGAACGAGTATGATACGTTATCGATTATTTTTTACTGCTTTTTGTGAACTGAAGATATTTTATTAATCCTAAAATATTAATAATCCGTTATGCTTTTGGATCATTTTTAATCACAGCTGAGATAGATTTAACCGACTAACAATTTTTTTGCGATTATTCATTTATTCAGATAAGAAATATTCAAAGAAATAAAAATTTCGTACTTTTAATGCACGCCTGACGATCACGTGACATATACTATTAAGTTATCAGTATGACGCAATGGTCATACGAGTAGTCGCGCGGTTTAACTTTATTCTTAGTAATAGATACAGCAGTTTATCGAGAGATGTCAGATCGAACGAGAGTCAATTTATACGGAAATCGCGAGTATGTCAAAGCGTTTCCTCAAGCGACTAGAGTGTTACTTTACTAGCTTTCTTCGTCAGTCGAGTCAGTTACGTTATGCTACTAGAGACCTTGAACCAGACAGACACGATCAGCTGAACGACAGGTAATGCAAAAAAAGCCTTTGAATTTTCGAGTTTCCATCAAGTCACAAAACTTTTATTCTACCATAGCTCGTAATACATTTAAATAAAATTTCAATAAAAAATAATTACAATTTATGTAACAAATTGTACAATTGTACAAACAATGTACAATTTAATGGTTATTGTTGCTATTAATATCGAGTCTGTCATATTCATTAGAATATATACAAAAGATAAAAGAGATAATTTATGAGAGGCATATATATTGAAGGAATTAAGATAGAATATTTTTATTTTTAACTTGTGCATCAATATACATTGTTTAATATTTAAATTACATAATGAATTTGTATGGTAGACACATACATCTTTTTTTAATTATGTAGTAATTCTGACAAAATGGTATTTTATAATTTTTGGGTAATTGTGCGATATCACACTTCTGTGAACACGAAATATCGATGTATCGTTTCATTATAAATTTAATATACAATAAATATATTAAACCTTCTACAATTATGTAGAATTTCTTAATATCATCTTTTTCGCTACAGTGAAAGTTATCATTTAAATTGTATTTTTACATCGTTATTTAATTCTTCCTCGTCGTAATAGTGTATTGTCTGTTATAAAATACGCGTAATGTATTTTTAAAATATTTTTATAATATTACTCACGGCCAAACGATAAAAGTCGAACAATTTTCGTTCAATGGCGAAGACGCGCGGCTGCGCGATACACGCGCGTGCGCTAAGTTAGATTTATATCCAGTGACGTAGCAAGAAAATCGTGCACCCATTTTAATTGCTATAAAATAATTTCGATACGATTTATTTTACAAAAAGTACCGTTATTATCGCAATTTTTGATGCAGTATTCGGATCAGTGAGAATTTTCTATAAAAAACGTTATTTTACCGTTTGACACTTCGCCTTTACGATAAATCTGCGATCGGAAACTTATCGTTCGGCAAGTATAAGCATTAATTAATTTCAAAAACGCTGGTAGAAGCGAAATACGGGTTACAATCTCGTGAAAAAAAGTCACATCGGATTTAATCTTTGGCTCATATGATAGATACGCGACTGTGCTTTACTCCCCTCGCCCTAACCTCACCTCTCCATGACGCTGCTGCGTTCTGCCGTACCGACATTACTCTTCAATCAGCCTTAAACTTCGCTCGTCGTTTGCAGGCCCCAAAGCAATAGACAGTTAGTCTGCGACAGTAAATCTTCGACGATGTCAAGCCTCCAAAGGGATCAACTCGGCCAACGCGGACATGGAGATGCCGTGTGCCCAAATTTGCTTCGCGGTCTCGATCATCTAAAGAATCCCCAGTTGAACAAGGTATGTTAACGTTACGTGTTATCGATTTAATATGTAATTACAACGGTTTTACGATGCCGGTAGAGATGTGCTGGAAGTTTGACGTCTATTGTTAATGTACTTCGTGCTCGGTACAGTGGTTCGGTTAAAAAATATCGTATACTTCACTCTATTAACATGCGACTGTGCATTAATAGCTATGTAGAGGGAAAAAAATGACGGCATTAAGTCACTTCCCATTCACTATTGTTTACTGCCACGGTATCCAAGGCACTCGTGGTTCTATCGAGCTGAAAACATTCCCAACATTAATCCGTGAAAATAGCTCGTGCATTCTAACATTTTCCTTGGCGCGAAATTTGCATTTTAAATGCGTTTGTTACTTCTTCAGTTCGAGTATTGAAATATTATATATATATATAAATCGTAACAGAAGTAATTTCGTAAATCATGAATGAAAAGATATTCCGTTAGTGTTCTATATTTCATTTCTCGTATACTACGACCGGTCCAAAGCGCCAGTTATCTTTGCCCCTGACGAAATATTAATTACAATTTACAAAACAGTCGTTCTGCAATTCTTCGTAATCTTACGAGATACGAATTTTAATTATTTCTTTCGTTATTTATTATCCCGTATATTTGTTCTGGATAATAAAAACTTGCGATGTAGAATTATACTTGTACTTTCATACCGGCGAACGAGGTCATATTGACCGGTGTGAAGCACGTATGAAGAAAAATATGAAAAAAAGATGGTTATGAAAGCGTCGGCGATTAATTTTGTGTCGAAAACAAGGAAAAATGGGAAAAATATTCGTTAGCAGGATAATTATTTGGTTACGTCGGATGGGTCACGTAGTCGTCACGATTCCGTGAAATTCACTTTCACGTCACACCACGAAACGGAACACACGGTGGTATGACAACCTGAGGATGATGAAACGGCCATTTTTGTTTTTTTACGAACGTGATAAAGCGTTGTTATCTTTATCATACTTTATATATATCTATATTTCTATATTTCTACAATATCTATTACTTGACAGTCGATTCTTGTAAAAATTTAATAAGATATAATACGAACATTATTTATCATTTAATAATTTTATTATTCTATATATATTACGTAATATATCTTATATATTGTGTATAACTTTCATTTAAAAAATTTATTAATCGTTATGTTTGTATATATTAAATTATGTTATGTTAATAATTTTATTATTGGATATACGTGTAATATAATATATTGTGTATTTTACATAAAAGTCTTAATAAAAGGCAGGAATGTTAAAAATAGAACGGAACTAATTTTTCAGCCTTACAATATCTTGAGCGCAACATGATTCGCAATAGTAGTGGTCAGACTAAAATAATTTTCTCGATGACTGTGCAAACTGGATACCGAATGTTCCACGCGGAAACATTCAGTCACTGTTGCGAAATATACCGAGAATTTCGCGGTTAACAGTTCTTTAAACGCTATCAATTAAGAAACCATATATCCTGGTATGGAAATTTCGGATCTCTCTTTTTTCTTTGCAATTTTCCATAACTCTTAAATCCATCGAACCCTATCCATTGCAATGAATAAAAAATCGACTATGCAATTAGCACGAGCTCCTAAAAACAGTCGTAATATTAATCTCCATTTTCATTACGTATTCTCTCCACTTTATATCCAAATATATTATACAAACGGTGGAAAATGGCGCTTCTAATTTCAATGCAAATTTAATATACATACTCTCCGCGTTTTTCACTTTTTTTCACATTTTTTCCACGTAACAACGGTTTCATAAATATTTACAAACTTTTTGAAGCCTTTATTACAGAAAAAAGATTCAGTTTTTATCGTCGTAAAATGGGTTAATAATATTTTGATGTATTGAGACGCTGTGTGGGTATTGATATAAAGTCTAAGATAAAAGTCAATTTGAATTTGATGTATGTTGTAACAGATAACGGCATTCCATTCCTATCTTTGCAGCGGAAAGCTCTCCTAACGTATATTTTAACACTTTCATTTTTCGCCAACGCATGTTGTATAATCGAGAAAATTTTCCAAAATGTTAGGTGGCGTTTCAATGAAAGAAGATTATTAACACGATGTGCGAATAATATTGAATTTAACATGTTAAACGATGATGGAATTTTTTGAACTATTTGTCAAGAGTCTGACGAAACTGATCTGTTTTATTTCGATTTGTCGGAGAAGTAAGAACGGAGGTATAAACTAGACGTAAAAAAGCAGTTTCACTAGAAATAATTCCAGCGTGAACTAAGGACCAAAAGGTTGTACGTGCACGATTCCACGTTCACCTATCTGGTACCACTTTCTAAATATCTGCCACCAGGTATCTAAATGTTAAATATTGTTTACGCTGAAACTACTTTGAGGACTTGAAACGTTCATTTTTTATGACCTATTATAACCGGATTTTCCTCTGTTCAAAAAAAAAGAAAGAAACATACCAGGTGTGATCGAGTGTAATTTTCCGTTTGAAAAACATTTCTATGGATTAATCAGTCCTATTGAATAATAACGCGACCCTGATAAAATACAATAACAAATTTTTATAAACAGGATACTATCTCTACGCAATTTTCTAATTGATAATTTTTTGGGATCACGTTTATTGAATTGAAATTTAATTTTTAAAATGTATCTTAGAATATTCTTTTGTATTATCCTCACTCGATTAAACTATAAAGGTTTAACGAAAAGTATTTGGAGATTGAAAATTCGAATTTAAAAAAATTCTAAGACTTGGTATATTTAAATCTCGAAACGAATTTTAAGCCAAATTTGTCTTCACCTTTGGAGCTATACAAATTTTGCTGTGGCCACTACGAGATTTATGTATATAACTACAACCACCTGTTTTCGTCTCTCTCGTTCAAAGAGAATTTCAACAGCTTGTTTTAAATATCTCGGTACCTACGATTCAGTATTACCGAATTAAAGCAAATTTCATTCGAAATAAACGAACTTCAGAGTCCTCTGAGAGTTCAAGGAGATCAGTGGGCGATACGTTCTTATCTCCCCTCGTTCTTCTACAATTTTTTCTCTCTTTATGCAAGAATCACACGCGTCGATCGTCTAATTAAATCGCCATCCTGATCCGCTGATGGAATGCTCGTGAATAATGTATAGAAGTATATTTTTTTCTCCAGAAGTCTCCTCAGATTCGATTTGCAAGACAGAGTCAGGTGCTAGGAGAACAGATGTCTCCTCATCTCGTCACCTGATGAATATAAAACGAAATGATAATCAGACCGAACTGCTGAAAACGCAGAGAAAACAGATTTTTCTCACTTCGATAACTCATCAACGATCCTCGTTAATGATCGAGTAATAATCCTCGATACCCATCCTATAGAACGGATGTTCGACTCTGATGATTCGCTTCTGAGAAATCGTAGAAATACCTTAGCAAAAAGGCAATACACAATACTCAGTGGTCTTTTGTTTTTCAGAGTCGCTTAAATATGACCGTGATACTTGTACTATTCTATAGACCAAGGATACTGAGAGATTCTTCTAAGAAACGGTAGTTCTACTACAACTTGGCAGGAAGTGCCAATGGTCAAGGAAAGAAACTAGTTTGACTCCAGAGTCTTCATTGAAACTGAAACTTTCATGACCTTGATGGATCTGAAGACTCCTAGAACTCTTCTGGATCTTTGAATAGGGAAGAACAGTAACTAGATAAGACAGAGTTTCATGCCATAAATGGTTCATCAGGCATGTTCAAGGACGATGAACATTTTGTCCATTTACTATGACACGTAGAAAGTTGAAGAAACTGCAAAAGATGTTCGTATATATTTCACATAAATATGTTCAAGAAGAGATAAGAAGAAGTACGTTGAAGATACATTAGAAGTACGTTATGAAGCAGTGAGATACACCTCATTCAAAGGCGTAGCTGAATTACGCATACGCGAAGTACCGTTTAGAGCAAAGTGCGGAGGTCCTTGCACTAGGTCGTGACTTGCTTCGTGACTTGCTTCTAAAGCCTCGTATCGATCGCCTGTTGGCCCCAGAACTCCTGGCAACCGTTTCCATCGGGGTTTGTTTATGATGGAACTCAGGGAACTCGTGCTGAACTCGCAAGAACAATGGACACGGATTGGTGGGATCTCGTACCGGATTTTCATAGAACAGCTCGTATTCCTGAGCCTTTGCTCGCTCTGGATGGAAGGGTATTCGTGAATTTAGTGTAAAACGTTAGAATTTTGATAGACCACTGTGTTACCTTTTATTTTAAGAGTAGTATTCCAAACTTTGTCAATATTTGAAGAAATGTCATTTGAAGCTTTCCCAATCATTTGTTTATAGCCTTTTACTTTGATTTTGGAACAAGCTTTCAAAGTGTTCTTTAAAATTCTTTACACTGTTATATCAATGACAAATTAAAAGGTAATTATAGTAATTCGTTAACAAGTTATACGAATACTGTAAGATAAAGAATCCGTGTTTTGGAAAGTGTTACCGTTAAAAGAATATATTTTTGTGAGTAATGTGAATTATAATAATATAGTATAATCTTCAGGTGTGATAGCACATTTATTGTGTGCTAATTGGTAGCCGATAAATTTCAAGGAAACATGTGTCATCTTTATTTTAGTTTTATTGTTATGTCACTAGAATCTAAGTACTTCCAGCTATCTGTTTACTGATATTCCAATCCATTCTTGCAATTTTTTATGGCACTCTTGTGGTAATCTTTTGTGATATAATATCAGTGTTTGTTATTTTCTTCGTCTCCTTTTAAAAGCTTCCAGTATTCAATGAATTCTATATAGAGAAATATTTAATTCTAACACTTTGAAAGTGGTAACAGATTTTTTAGTTATGCTTCCAAATTGTTAAACCTATAATGTTTATATTATATTATTATTATAATTTAATTTTCTTCATTTTCGTTTAAACATCATATATAGTTACCTTTTAACTTTATCTTTATTTTACAAGCTGTGGAAATTATTAGTGCTGGAAGTCAAATATAGAATCCTCTTGTATACTTTTAATATTGAAGAATCAAAGATCTTTTAGACCCTGACTACGGATATCCTTGCTGACAGGTTCATCTCTCAATTTGCTTGCTCTTGGCATACTTCAATCACCATCTTGCTATTTTATCTTCTTCATTAATTTTTTATCCAAGCATTGCAAGGTTCCTTCCTATGTATTCTCACCATTAGCAAACTACAAAGAGCCAAAGATCCATCGCAAAATGTCAGGATGTAAATTCATGAAGATTTGCGTAAAACAATTCGCGATCTTCTTAACTCTTCGTTTTCCCAGAGCTAACATTGCTAATATCATGATCCACGAATATTTGCTGTCAAAACAGACCGTGATAAGATAAACAGTCTCGAGAGATTTTAATCCCCGTTATCGTTCAGTTCGATGAAAGCCACTTTCATCGATCTCAAAAGATTTCGGTCGCCTTTTCATCTCCTTCGCTCCCTTGCATCCGTTCGTTGCGAAATTTCGAAAGTTCCCGACGACGTAATGGGCCGTGAATTGCATAATATCAAAAGAATCGTTGCATCCTTTATTGAACCTCGATGATAGTACTGATGATGCAGCTGGTAGATGAAATATCGGTGATGCAATACGTTTATTATACTTCTCTATCGACAGGTAGAATATTCATGAATTTTCGTCAGTGGAGCATAACAAATCTCTTCAAGTTGTTAAAAAAAAATTCCGTTCTTTGGTCCATATTGTTCTCTCCTGAAGTACCTCTGACTTCGTTTCAAAGAAAAAAATGCCCTCTCGCTCCATTCTAAATAAAAAAGACTTCGGTATAATTTTTCTCATGCTCTATGGTTTCATAGTCAAAGAGATATACATACAGATGTTAATTTCTGTGAAGTACGTGATTGTGTTACTGATAAATTGTAAGTTGTTGATTCACGGACGTATCCGATGTAGTTGTCCAATGCCCTTGATGTATTATATCTCAGCTTCTCCTAGTCATGCGCTCAATAGTCTACTATTAGATGTCTCATCGTGTATTCTACGTTGTAAGATTCAAAATTACACTTTCCATTTGCCGCTGTACTTTATCACTTCGTCGCTTTGCTAGAATCGAATGATTTATTCGTATCGATAGCAAATTTTAATTATTCTTAGCGAGGCTGTTGCAAATATCCAATTGAAAGCGAGAAGGTTACTTATGGATAAGTGTGAAGGTTATCGTTTTCTCGGAAAACGAAGCTCGTGATTGATTTCTAAAAGAAGGAAGAGAAGGAGAGACGGTTCGTTTGTCCTCGTCTTCTATTATAATTAATAAAAGTCAATTGGCGTTGTCAGCGATTGATACAGCCGGGACGTTCGAAGCATTGTCAACGACCCCAATTGCCGATGGAAAAATACTATAATACTTTCGAGTTCTTTGACCCTCCGCTGTTCAGTTAGGCTCGGCTTCAGAGGAGACTGAATGGAATCTTTCGTGAAAAGTACCGTTACTGAAAGGGAAGTTTTATTCGATAAATCGACCAGATCTCTTATATTTTCTTTCTTACCTTTTCTTCCCTTCTTTTTTAATTTAAATTTCATTTTAATTTGCTGAGGTATTTTTTCTAGTACCTTAGTGAAAAAGATTGTGCGAAGATCTGAACGAATTATCATTTCCTCATCTGCTAAATCTGCATCGATGATCTTGAAAATCATATTTTTCCTGAAATTATTAAAGAGATTATTTTAGAAAATTTCTACACATTGCTTTATGTTATATAGAAGAATTTAGTTTGGATAATTTGAAGATTTAAAATATAATAAAAATTATAATAATTCGAAGCAAAAGGTTCGAAAAATGGCGAAATTGAAATGAACGGAAATATCAATCCAAACTACTTTAGGATTCTTTTAAGAAAATTATAAAAGAAACTTTTTGCTCTTTTTTTAAATTATTTTAAAATATGTCTTTTATCGCCACAAAATGTCATTGACAGTATTCGTTAGAGTTAAACGGTCGACGAAGGCTAGAAGGTCAGGTAAATATATAAATGTCCGTTAAAAGGATTTGCATATTACAAGTAGGCAGTACAAAGTCTAATTATGTATGATAACTGTAACAGATCATCGAATCTCTTTAAAACGGCAATTTTTCAAATAGCTCGAAACCGGTTGGTTAATTGATAACTGCATTCGATCGTAAATATGAAATACGATTCATTATAATATATCATACCACTATCACGCGATTCATCGTTGTCGTCACCGAAAGGAAGCATTTCAGACGTTTTATTCCGTAATATTCGAATGTTCGACTGAAAGGTTACATTTTAAATGCATAGCGTTAAATCGATTATTTTCGATCGATAAAACTAAAGGAAATTTCGAATGATGCATCGTTAATAATGTTAATCTGTCAAAATAAAAGAAAGTTTTGAGGTTAGAAATCGCGCGATAAATAGAAAAGCGTTTCATTATCGATATTATGTTTCTAATATTATTAGAAATATAATATCGCTAATTAATACAAATATTAATATTAGAAGAAGATTATAAGAAACTCCTAGTGCAGATATAAATTTTTCAGTGAAAAATTGCATAAGAGAAATTATGTGCATATTCTGGGTCGATGAATAATTTGGAAGCAGGTAGTAGAAAAACGCAAGGAAACAATATCTACTCTTATGAATAAAATGAACATAATCGTTTCATCATTATGCAGAAACTCATTTGTATGAGTATGAATTCATTAATATTCGATATGTGACATAGAACTGATAATTTATAATAACCAACATCGTACGATAGGGAAAAGTTCTTCGACTTGTCCAACATGACAAGATAATGAAATTATTGATTACGCAGTACCTTATGTCTATAATCAATGCCATTCTGCCTGTACTAAATTGCCATTATTCGTCTAGAATAGACGTGTTATCATTTATCGATTAATCGATAGCGTACACTCTAATGGTTTCGTGATTGTCTTTTAAGCTTATTCAAAGACTAATCGGAAATTGCTCCACTTGAATTATAAATCAATCCACATATGTCGATTCTATCTGCAACTGAATTATAAATAAAGAGTAATATAAATGAGATATTTCTTTTTATTGCTTGAATATTCCATATTAATTACGTACTTCAGGAATACGTATTTAAATTGCTATTTCACCTTCTATTATTTTTTCTTTTTCTTCTTTAAGTGTAGACTGAAGACAAATTTTTGTTCAGCCTTGTCGTTTTCTACTCGTAAACTCAATAGACATTCAATAACTGATAATAAGGAATTGTTAATATTGGACAACTAAAGAGATATTAAAAATTTATATTAACAATTTCGTGTTTTTTTTCTTTATTGAATTTGTACTGTGTTTTAACGATAGATGTACAACTTTTGATAAATAAAAATCAATAACAAGCAATTAAATAATTACGTAGTAGGCGTGGAACCGTGTCAATTATTGGAATGGTTCGATTTGTGCCCAACCACGACATCTGTGCGGACTAGGCTGAATTTAAATAAGTAGCCGGTGCACTATTCGCGATAAAAAAAAAAGCAACTAAATAAAATGTCGGTAACGATTGCATTATGCTTTCGAATATACCAAATATTCTAATTATTTATGGTAAGCGTGGAAATTGTATTTCCAAAAATATTCTTGTACCACTACTAAATTTATTAACTATTCTTTTGTTAATGGTCTTAAAGGAATATACCAAATTGCAATTGTTAAAATGGAAATTGTTAAACTGGCTGTTTCATCGCTCTATATACTCAAAGTATTTTCGCCGTTAAGTGGAGCCTTGAACAAATCAAATGTAGATCATGGAGATACACATCCTGAGGGTACTTGTTAATTGTAGTGTACATATAAGTAATGTACATATTCATTCTTATTAGTGATAATTAATATCTTACGGTCTTTCATCATTATGTTCATAATGACGATTTTATTTCGATTATGTAAAAAATCTGTTAAATTATTTTTAGGATTATATAATTATATATTGTAAAAAAAGTAAAAGTCAGTTATGAAATATCTCTAGACGCGGAAATCTAGTCGAATGTGATTTATCGATTGAGAACGTGATGTAAGATCCAACTAGGAGAACAGCTGATCGTCTTTCACTCACGTTCATTGCCAACCCACTGGAATTTTCTCGTTAATCCATTCCAGGCGGTAATGACATAATTCCTGTATATGTCAGGGTATTAGGATGACCCATGATGCGTCTCGATTTATTTCATTCATTCAAACGGATGACTTGTCATTTAGATTAAATTAAATCAGCGAAATAAGGACATAGTCATCTTATTTCCTTTTCTAATCGGTCACTACTCTGCTTCAATGAATTGATGAAATTAATCGATTAATCTTATTACGATTCTGACCTTAACCCATCATAAAATGTATCAGAATGCTATAGGATATGTTAGATGATCTAAGAATTATTGTTCAATTCAAAGAAAAATTTATTTGGAATGTGTACTCATAACAGCACATTGTTCTTTTGTTCTAGGGAATGGCCTTCACTCTTCAAGAGAGGCAAACATTGGGTATTCATGGTCTTCTGCCAGCAGTTGTGAAAACTCAGGAAGAACAACTAGAACTCTGTCGTTTGAATTTGGATCGTTATGATGATGATTTATCAAAGTATATATACCTCATAGGCCTACTGGTATGTATAAAGTATTTAACTATTTTCTTTTCTTATAAATTTTATTTTCTTTTTCTTTTTTACGGATTGAAAATGAAAATGGATGTAATCATACATTATTATTTTACAGGATAGAAATGAGAAGCTTTTTTACCGTCTGTTGGGAGACAATGTGCAGAAAATGATGCCTTTGGTATACACGCCTACAGTGGGCCTAGCATGTCAGAAATTTGGTCTAATTTACCGAAGACCACGTGGTCTGTTCATAAGTATACATGACAAAGGTTACGTCTATGACATTCTAAATAATTGGCCTGAACACGATGTACGAGCCATCGTTGTTACCGATGGTGAAAGAATATTAGGGTTGGGTGACTTGGGAGCCTATGGAATGGGAATACCAGTTGGAAAATTATCCTTATATACTGCCTTGGCCGGAATTAAACCGCACCAATGTTTGCCAATTACTTTAGACGTTGGTACAAATACTCAGGTTGGTGCAAGAGCCTTTGAGTAATTAATTATACGACGATTATTAACTTTTTGAGTCAAATTTTATTTACAAATTCTATTACACAAAAAGCACGAATAGCTAATACATATCACTAAGAAAATACAAAATTTAACAAAACGATTTAATATTAATTTCTATTTCAGTCTCTGTTAGATGATCCTCTCTACATTGGTCACAAGCATAAGCGTGTTACTGGTCAAGAATATGACGAATTTCTGGACGAATTCATGCAAGCTGTTGTCAAAAGATACGGACAAAACACTTTGATCCAATTTGAAGATTTTGGAAATGCCAATGCGTTCAGATTACTTGCTAAATACCGCGATGACTATTGTACTTTCAACGACGATATTCAGGGAACTGCTGCGGTTGCTGTTGCCGGTTTGTTAGCATCTCTTCGTGTCACGAATACCAAGCTATCAGAGAATACAATTGTCTTCCAAGGTGCTGGAGAGGTAAATAATATCGGCATTTCATAATTTTTTCCTCATTTGTTTGTTTACTTATCTTTCTTACAACTTTAATCTGCACTGAGGCTTTTAATAACTTTATTTTATGCTTTATTTCGAAACCATAAATATGTACGTGATATAATTGGAATTAAAGTATCTTATTAAATTTTGTAGGCTTCGTTAGGTATTGCATGGTTGTGCGTTATGGCCATGAGGAAAGAAGGTGTCACTGATGAAGAAGCCAAGAGTAAAATCTGGATGGTCGACTCGAAAGGATTGATGGTTAAAAATCGTCCAAGCGGTGGACTGACGGAACATAAGATGCACTTTGCTCGAGATGACAAGCCAATAGATACATTATTGGAGGTCGTGAAAACTGCGAAACCTACAGTGCTCATTGGTGCAGCAGCAGTTGGCGGAGCTTTTACTCGCGAAATATTGGAAGAAATGGGAAATAATAACGAAAAGCCTGTAATATTTGCTCTCAGTAATCCTACGAGCAAAGCGGAATGTACTGCCGAGCAAGCGTACACTGCTACAAAGGTATTATTGCAAATAATGTAATAATGCATTAGAAATTATACTTTATAAAAGGCAATAACTTGAAGACCTAAATTTCATAATTAATTACAAATATTTACAGGGAAAATGTATATTCGCTAGTGGATCACCGTTTGAACCAGTAATGTACAACGGTAAAACTTATTATCCGGGCCAAGGAAATAATAGTTACATCTTTCCTGGTGTTGCATTGGGTGTGATATGTTGTGGCATGCGTACCATTCCTGAAGATACATTCCTCATTGCTGCTAAATCATTGGCCGATATGGTTTGCGATGTTGACTTAGAGAACGGAAACCTATATCCACCGTTGCAAGAGATTCAAAAATGTTCATTGACAATAGCCACCGATGTTATGAAATATGGTTATGAGACAGGTAAGAAAAACTTCTTAATATCATCATGTGGTTATATTTAGTAATTGTTATAGTATGAACTACAAAAGTTTGTTTAATTTCCATAGGTCTTGCATCGGTTCATCCTCAGCCTAAAGACTATGAAGAATTCGTTAAGGCGCAATTATACGATCCAAGTTATACACCATCAGTACCTCCAGTATATAACTGGCCTAATTTGTAATTTTGACTGTCATCGTTTTATATGCGAGGCTTTGATAAAATTCGAGTAGATTGATTATACAAATGTGTGCAACATTTGTTTAATGGTTTTTTTTTTTTTTTTTATTTGGCATGGTATTGTAAGAGTCTGTTGAACAGGTTCATATATAATAACTGTTATGTTTTTCGTGCGTATGTGTATGAGCAACATGTATGAATGTGTATTGTAAAAAGTATCAAGTATCCTATTTTGAGAACGATTTATGTCATACTATTGTATAAATGTATCGTGATGTATTCAACCATCTTAAATTATTGGGATGAAAAGTTTGATTTATTGGTTGGAAAAATAAATTTCAAATGATTATTTGAAAGAAATGTGTTTTTATTGCTACTCGAAACAGCATTTTTTCGCAGTGCTCAGACATATTTCTTTTCTTTGTACGAGCAGCAGGATGTTGAAAAACTTCCGTCATGTCGTATGTATAAGAACTAAAAGAGGCAAACAAGACGTACATGAGTGGTAAGAGCTCCGTAATTTTTAAGAATTCATTCCTCTATTAAACAAAATAAAAGCAGAGGCATTCTTATGTACGTAAGCTCGCGTTTTTTCTTTTTTTAAAGATATACGATGCACGCGTAAAACTCTCAGTATTAGGTGTATTTAGAAAACAATCAATTCGCCTGAGCTTTCTAATCGTTTTCGTAAGGATTGACATAACTTAAAATACACATGATTGTCTGCAACATTATAAGACAATGTAATAAAATTTAGATATACACTGACAGAAAAAGAAGGAAAAAAAATGGAACAACTTCGTTAGCTTTATTCGAAAGTACCGAAAAAATTAACATTTTCACGTTAACATTTTCTGAAGTAAATCGTATGTTATATCCTTATGATCTCTGAAAACATTAACATGTGTATTTTACGACGATGAATTGGCGTTCACTGAATTTATCTCTCACTCACTCCCTCCCTTTCTCGCTCTCACTTTCTCTTCTTTGTTAATCTTAATTAATGTCAACACGTACGCATATATTTACTTGTCCCTTAACGTTAAATCTGATTCTTACTACTAAACACGCCATGGTCATCAATCTATAACAAACAGAGTATAAACTGCGACCCTTTACTCCAAACTTTGTTGCATAACATTGTAATAAAATTAAAGGATAAAATGTACAGAAGAGCGTTTAGAAAATGTTTACAGTGATGGGACGCTGTTACGCTACACTGAGCAGACACACTGGCCCTTTTACGAACCAGTAACAGGGATCATATCAAGTGATTTAAGTGGTTATCTACCAATTTTAATGTCTCATAAATGGAGATAAGAATGTTGGCTTCGGGTATTTTTTATCCAAAGATTCTTGATGATCTATCATAAATTATATCGAATCCGAGTTCCACAGCACCATTTCACTACTGCTTTTTCATTTATTTTACATCGTTAATAAATAATACGATTCATGATTTAATCAATTGATCGCCATTGACAAATTTCATCAAATTTCCTAATAAAATTTCGAACCTCTTTTCTTCTTTTCTTAATTTATTCGCTTAAATTCATTTATTTAGGTATCAGCTTACGTCATCGAATCTTGTTATTGCCGGGAATATACAGTCTTGTTAGACTTAAGGGTGTGAAAATAGCGACGTAGGGCAGTAGCGTCGTTGACAGTGGAGTGTCTGTCCAGTACGGAAGTCGGTCCCTTTCCTAGCTTCATCGTGAAAGAGAGTGCGATCGTTCATGACTTTGTTGAGAATCACCAGCTGCTCTAAGATCTGGTAATCTTTGATGTGCAGGTAACGCATCAAAGAAGGGATGTGTCAAAGCGTCTTTCAAGGTTATCCTCTGAGATGGTTCATATTCTAACATTTTTTGGATAAGATCGAACAATTGTCGATGTTCTTCATCGTCCGAAAGCATAGAACGCTATACATATAAAAAGAAAATACATTATCATCTTTTATTTATATTTCTAATCGTAATAAAATTGATATCTTTCTAATTATTGCTATTTTTACCAAGAACATAAATATATTTATGATAATATGATATTCAAATTAAGCGATTTGGATATAGTTTTATAAAGCTTTGATATTCATAAAAAATTACAACTTTTAAAGAATTATATGCTGACATTGGATAGCTAACACTTACGTGTAAAGGTTTGCAATTTTCTCGAACGTATCTGCCGGCTGAGCTTTTCTCATCGCAATCTAATTTGCCATGATAGAAGTACTTAGTTTTAGTCTTACGAGCCATACGATGTGGAATCGTGCCAAGTATACGTTCCATCATTGCTAAGTGTTCGCGGTTGTCGTGTGTTTGGAATAAAGTAATACCCAGGTACAGTTCAAAGAGGATGCAGCCAATTGACCATACATCACACGGCTGAGACCATCCTAATTCTATACAAAATGTGTAATGAATTTATTATATAAATTTCCTGATATATACAACTAATTTTACGGGAGTTACTCACCTAAAATTACTTCAGGCGCTCTATAATGTCTTGTGCTAACGATCGTGCTGTGATGTTCGTGGTCAAATGTGGCACTACCAAAATCGATGAGTCTAATGTCTGTTCGCTTTACACGCCTAATGTCCCTTCGCTTAAAAAGAAGAAACTTCTTTTAAACACTTCAGAGCACGACACTTTATCATACATTTTGCCTATGGCTAATCGATACAAAACAAGTGTCGCTTAGAATTATACAGCATTGAACAATTGTTTACTAAAACATTGAAAATTGAAACGTATAGATAAGTTCGAAATAAACGATAAAAAAAAAACAAGACATAATTGGACATGTTTTAACATAAATAGCTTGCACTGATATGTACAATTTTCACTATTACAAATATGTACAACGTGGCAAGTGAAAGTAATCTAGTATAATTTAATATACCTTAATACGCGTAATTATATATCATCAAGCAACCACTTAAGGAAGTGAGAAAGTACCATTCCAATTGACACAATATATTATTCTACGTTTACATGGAGAAAGCTTATCGTGCCTCACCTTTTTGCTACTATATATGCTCTCATAATCGGAATCTACAAATAATATATTTTCCGGCTTCAAATCAGTGTGCGTAAGTTTATTATCGTGTAAGAATTTAACAGCATAGCATAGTTGGTATCCAATATGCCTGACATGTTCCAATGGATAAGGCTGGTAACTGTTATCTCTCTGTAAATACAAAACAGTTAGAACACGGTAACAGTGTATCAGTTTATAAACATGCTAAACCTACCAAGAAATCAAATACGCTAAGTCCAAGCATTTCGAAGGCGATGCACATGTGTCCGTGATAATTGAACCAGTCGAGCATTTTCACGCACAAGCTAAAAGTAACAATGCAATGCTAAGTGAATACAAGAAACAAATCCATCACTCGTAAAAACCTAATATACATAGTTTAGGTAGGAAGGCCATCGCAAGTAAACAGAGGGTGACTCTTTTATTGATTTTCTTATCGTACGAGCCTTTTTCTAACAATGCAAAGATATGCAAATCTAACTGTACTTTTAAAATAGATTTATTATAAATATATAAGTAGCTGAAATGCGCCTTTACCTCGCTACTTCTTCTACTAAAAATAGCAAAAGGTAAATACCAATTTTACAAACTCTTTTGTAATATCTCAGTGTTTTACGCGTATTTTATTGCGTATTAAACTAAACATAACTAACATCCTGATCTATTTCTCGGAAGTTTTGGCTTTAATAAGCATTATGAGACACTGATGATTCATTGCACGGAATACGCTAACAAAACGATAACTGTGTTATAACACAGTGTAGAACATGAACATTCTATTTGCATTATACAGTGGTCCAGAAGCTCTAACTATAAATACATACTAAATTTTAATTCCTTAACCACTGATAATGGTACCGATACTCTTACATATAAATAGATTCGCCTGAAATTTCCTGAAAAAAAGAAAGAAGGAGAAAAAACGACGCTGTTGCGGACGGAAATTTCGCCGCAGAATTTTCAACTTATTTTTACACGAAGAATCGCCCTCTGTTCGCCAGTCCAGTCCCCACCAGGTCGAAAAAGCCACGCAAATACTAACTGTTGGCCTTCCGGATCCTTGATCGCAATTTTCTCTAAGGCGTTTATTTCGAGCTTCGCTGCTTCCCTATACTTCTCTACGTTCTTGATGATTTTCAGCGCCATCACGTGATCCCTGCAAACGTCATTGTACTTTTATTAGACGACACTGTCCACGGACCGCGAATAATCCACATGGCCGGAAGCATCGTCGCGTATACACGAGGCACGAAAGCGCGGCTGGTCAAGAGGCACAAAGGAGGAAAAAAGAGAAAGAGAGAGACAAAAAAAAAAATGGCTCAAAGAAATTCTCCTCCGGTCGGCATCTCGACGAGCGATTTCGTGACAACTCGTTCGCCCGTCGAGAAGGCCCGGCCCGTAAAACAAAGTGCAAGGCCATCCTATTATTGCAACTACTTGCGCGTCATTTTGTGACACTGCGGCACGGCTATTTCTGATCCTGCTATGACTCGAGTCGCGCCATGCACCTTTGCGATTTTCCTCCGTGCCTGTTGTCGTTCTGGGATGGATAACAGAAAATCGTGAGAAAAAAAAAATAAAGAAACATCACGGAAAAATCTGACACGAGACGGGGACGGAGTAAATAAAAAAAGGAGAACCAAAGAAAAATAGAAAACGCAGTCTCGAGGTAGGTTACCTACGTAGTAGATACATGAGCTGCCACTTACATTTGCAAGTCCTTAACCTTGACAACTTTTCCAAAAGTACCCTCTCCTAGGGTGGCCAGTACTTTATCTGCAATGTAAAAAGATAGATAAGTGCCCGGGTACATCAAAGACCTCGCGTCCCTGGAAGATCGTCTCTGTTGCCTCACGGTGATCCTGACACGATTGATCGATGCTGTTACCACCAATGTATCCTGGATGGTACTAAATATCCCAGAAGCTACGTTACCTCGCGGATAATTGATTTTTCGCCTGAAATTGCTCTGCCGGTAAGGAAGATTCCCGAAGAAGGTTGTATGGTGAGCAAAAGGGCAACAGAGACGCGTGGCTTCCGGCTAGACGTTCGGTCGATCGCGTTCTGTACGCCATACGTTGTGAACGGATGTATGATTCAAGTGAAAAAAACGGTATCATAGAGCTTTGTTTTATCGATCGGAACTGCTGCTCTCCTAAAGGCCGAGGTACCCTAACAGTAAAAATCGGCAGCCGGAGGACATTAACATTCACTCTGTCAGTTTATACCGACGCACGGAATTTTCGACAGAATCGTGTTTCACTTTCGCGGCCACGAGGGGGCCAGCCAAACGGAAGAGTGGTGAAAAGTCATCGGGATAACGAGAGCGAATGTCCAATGTCCTCCTGCGCCTATTCAAAGACAGAGGAACACGTCATCCCGAAGAAGACGTATCGAGGAGATAGCGCAAGCGTGGCCTCTCTTTGTCTCTCCTCCTTCCTTCGCCTCTCTGTCTCTCCGCTCTGACATTTTACCTTCGATCGTGTGTACGAATATAAGCAGCGTGAAAGAGAACCAAAGAATAATTTACTTATCAGAAATAGTAGCTGATGAGAGAGAAAGAGAGAGAGAGAGAGAAAAAAAAATATCCCAAGAAATTCGCTGCGTTTTATTTTCACAGAGATGCGATGATATTTGAATATTCAGATGAAACAGTATACCCAGGAAATAATCGTTTGTAGATTGAACATGTGATAATATGGATCCTTAAATTGATATCTCGTTGAGTCGTTCGATTTCGGGATATTTCATTTCATTTCCTATTCTCGTATATTTCCCTCGATAAAAACTGCTCTCTGTAGTCTTTATTGCATAGAACAAAAAATACAAAATAAAACCGAATATCCCAAAATCGAACAACGTAAGAGCATAAACTATCACGATCACTCGTGATCCAACGAATCCAGTCGAGTGGTTAAACTTAAAATAGTTCGAATTGGTTCGAACAGGCTAGAAGCTGCTCAATTTGCGTTTGACAAGTGGACATATGCATTGAACAGAATGCACGTGACAGGGGAAGACGGATGTTGCACGTGTGAACTCGTTAAAATCGGAACCGGCGTAATAAACGTGAAAAATTCTTCTAACACGACTGGATGATAGAAATAACTGGAGACACGTCGAGAAGCATCGGAACTGCCGAAGCTAACCTATACATCGAAACGTTGACTCTAAAGACGTTTAAAGAGCAAAGACTCGGCGGGAGATTAGCGAGAAGAACGGAAGGTACAAAGAAACGAGTGGGAGAGAGAGATCGGGAAGCACAGAGGCTGAGCCAGAGAAGAAGAGAGGCGAGTAGAGGCGAGCAGAGGCAAAGAGAGACCATGGGCAGATACCGTAGGTAACCGATCCGATCGATCGATCGACCAATCGATCTGAGGCTTGCTTAAATCTACTACAATGAGTGTATTCACGTATTCACGAACATCTATTTGCCAGGATGTCGCCGGATTGGTAAACAAGGTGGCCGTCTTCGTCGTCCTCGACGGAGGGCGGTCGTGGGCTCTACATATGGGCCGGCGGAATCGGTATCAGCGGCGCATGCCAACAGAGGACCCAATCAGTGGTGGAGTGCACCGTTTGGTGATCCGGATCATTGGTCGGTCCGACGATCGGTCCCCCGTGTGTTCAGTTTCGTGATGGACGGAGAGGAAGAGCCCCGACAGACAACGATACCACACCGGTCATCGTTGACGATTCACCAGCGATACGTTGGACCAGAGAAGACGTTGTTCGCACGTTGATTGAGACGTGGTTGGTCGATGGCCACCAGTTGTCGTTGCGGTCGTGTCCCATCGGTAGAGGAGAAGACGGTGGAGGGGGTCCACAGATCCCAGGGCCGTCGCGTCAACCGATCGCCACGCACACCGTCATCCACCACCACCACCACGAGGGCGGAGACCCGTGTAACACGCGGTAGAGGACGTGTGTAAGCACGGACGAACGTACGAGTGTGTCGGTGGGGAGGAAGTAGGGGGATACATCATCGTCATCGGTCATCATCGAACCACCCGATCCGAGCGCCCAGTCGACCATAGTGACCAATCCGTGTGCCATATCCGTTTCCATTCCATTCCATTCCATTACAACGGAGATGGTAACCCAACAATCAGAGAGAAAGGGGAGAGGGCAAAATGGTTTGCCAAGTCAGAAAGTTGCGGTTACGAATTTTACCATCGGCACAAAGCGAACATTTTTTTTTGATTTTTTTTTTTTTAACTATACTCGTATATCCGTGTTAAAGTTAGTTACTTTTGTGCACTACATGAAAGGAGCTGTCTTGAGTTTTTTTATTGAACGTGTGCAATAAGAAACAAACAGTTTTTTAATTTAACTTTTGGAAAAATAATTTCGTAGATAAAAGACAGCTACTTTCGAGTGTGTTCGTTACTTATTATTTTTCTCTAACACGCTCGAAGATGGGCATGTTTACTCTACTTTTTTTTCTCTATATTTTTTTTTTTTTTTTTTCTTTTTTTTTTTTTTTTTTTTTTTTTTTTTTTTTTTTTTTTAATTTTCAATCATTTGCAGAAACTCGGGGTACTTACGTGATTGCGCCAAATGAACGCGCCACGACGTTCGACTCGTTATTTCGATCGATCGTCGCGACGCATCCGTGAAGCGCGGCAGTGCGGATCGATCGATCAACACTTCGAGTCTACCTTATCGACGCGCGAAATTCAACCGTCTCGTTAGAAGGTTTACCGTGTGCGAGCATACGGAACCCAAATTGAAACGATTTTGGGAAGAGCAAAGGGACAAAACTGTGGTACTCTGTCGATAGTTCATTCGAACGAATAACTTGCCGACGTAAGATACGTTTTAAGATATCGAGATAAAAATATTACATCGTTGCACAACAGATGTCGTTTTAGGATTAGGTCTTATTTGGGTCGCTTTAAGATCAAGAAACGTTTGACAATCGTTTACGTTTGTATATATTCTGTTCAGAAGATTGGATCCATCAATCTCTTCATCGATTAAATAATCGTTTACGAGTGTTTGAAAGTGGAACATACGGAAATGTATTTATAAATTTAAATTTAATCAAAATGTCTTCGCAAGGTAATGAAGGGTATATGTTAATGCGATTGTTTTGAACAGAAGTTATAATAATTGGGATATTATTGGACAAATGGATTTTACATTACGTGACTAAACTACATACTAAAAGTTATTTCTCTACGACGGTAATTTATTATTCTCCTATGTCGAAAGTAACGTCTATTGTGCAACAATTCGATATATAACCTGTCAAATTTTCTACTGGAATAAATAAGAAATTGTAAAGGAAATTTATGACAGCGTTGGTTCGAGAAATGTTGCAAATCATCGTTGCTAAACCCGACAACAACTTGCCGAATAACTGCAGCTTCGATGGATCGTTGACACGATGCCAACGCGCAATTATTTCGGATTAGTCGAACATCGAGCGTGAGATCGAGAATTTTTCAACGCGCCGACGCGGCAATCGCAGTAAGTCAGCCGGCCAGAGAGAAAAAAAAAATTCACTTACGTAACCAGTCAGTTTTTTCCTGCTAAAACGATTTTATTATCCTTTCTAGGGAGATCCGGTGGTAATGCTTCGAAAAACGATCATCGAACGGCCTTGAAAATTTCAAACTTTAAATACTCGGTAAGTCTTTTTCTTTAAAATCAGCCTTAATAAATTCATATCTCCTTTTTATTCTTTCTTCAATTCTAATTTTATTCTAATGTTAATAATAAATCTTATTTATTTTTTCATAGAAATTAGTCAGCTAAAAAATAGTCGTTGCCATGCTTAGAAGAATGAAACGGAGTTAAGCCAATGTTGTTCCGGTCTTATTGTCGAACGAAATGAACCGAGAACCCCACTCCTGTGCGTCGTCTTCTGTTTCAAGAGCGGGGTAAAAAAAGAAGAAGTCTTTCTTCTACAAAGACGGCGCGCAGAGGTGAATAAAATCGTGCAAGATGCGCCATGATACTGTTGTAAATTAAAGCCGCGTACACGCTACAGGCATCGTCTGGATACGTGTCTGCATGCGAGCTTTCTTTATGTCTCTAGACATTCCAGAGTTCTGTAAGATATAAACATATCCACGAACAATGTATAGCAGAGGGGCCACTATGTAAAGGTCGTAAATTAGATCATCGACTAACGGTGTTGACTGATGACTTGGGGCTGTAAACCCGTCTGTGCAATAAAGAAATAACGAGTTACGACTAACTAAACTATATCTTACTATCAGAAAAGAATATATCCGCTTTAATTGAATTTAGAAAACCAAAAGAGAAATGGTAATATATTACGCTTATATTTTATACGCAAACAATAGATATTATATATTTCTTATTATGAATTTTTCCAAATTAATCTGTCATTTGTTTATCCAGGTGTTTAAACTCGTGGAATCGGACCGATTAAAAAAGAATCTACAGATATAAATATTTATTTCGACACACGAGGGTACAGTGCATTGACTCGATACTCGTTTATTAAAAATTTCTTCGTACGGACCTGGCCGATGTTTCACGTTCTTGTGCACCTACATTTCTGTCGTCTCCTTTGTCCCGTCACCAGAAACATGATTACTTTGTCTACTGATTTTACGATTTTACGAGCCCGCTACATCGTGGGCCGTACTATATGCAAATTATCTGCATATGTATCGTGTGTCCATATTTTACAGAACTCCGCCGACTATTCAGACTGTCTGTCGGCATTCAGAACCTTGTCTGCCTACAGACAATGCCTGTACGTCTGCCAGTCGCAATTGATTTTTTATCTTAAGCCCTATTTGGATATTTCAGTGTACAACCGAACGATGGTAAGAGCATCGAACCTGACAGTGTTTCTTATGGCTGAAATTCGGTTCTTTAAATATTCATGAATCGTAGGTAGAGTCGCGTATTGTCAATTACTATCACGATGGAGTGGAAGCGAAACGTGATGCCTAATAAATTAACAAAGAACGTACAGCGAGTGGAACTGATACAGTGAGATCTTAATCAGCGATTGTCATTGATGCAGTCGCAACCAGGGACGTATGCATCTTACGGAAACACCTTGAACCTCGGACAACAAAAGCCAGTACCAAGATGCGCGTATCAAAGCTACAGATATTTATAGAACTTGTTTTCTAAAATGCAGTACAAAATATTTTTAAAGTTTAATAGAATATTAGGGATAAACGCGATGCGACAAGACGACACACCTAAGCAAAAACAATTCTGCGAATAGAAATAAGTCGAAAACGTAGAATGCAATTTTTCCGTCTGAGATTTCGCTCGAGAGAAAATCGAATTTGAATATTTGAGCGCACTGGCTGGCTGTATACACACAGCGTAACGGTTGTCGATTCCTATTTCAAACTCAATTTTCTGGAAAACGAAGTCGCCAAGAAAAATATTTTATTCTACGCTCTCGACTTGTTTACCTTCCATAGAACTGAATTCTATTTTTCAAGTGGGACTTAACGAAATGGATACGTACGCGGTAAATTTAACAATTATACTCCTTTAATTTTCGCAAGCGGAATAACTTGCGTGGATACAGCACCCGTTACGACACACCGTTAACCGTGTATATTTAAATCTTCTTCGTGAGTAATCATCTCTAAAATAATTATCGATCGTTTGATTTAAACAAATTGGTTTCTAGGGGAGGCTAAATATACGACGAAGAGAAAGGCAAGAACCGAGGCGACATAACAGCGTGCGGAACGATGTTGTTTCAGCGATCGAAACACGTAAACTTCAACACCTGACCAATTCTACGATCTCGTTGCTATACCAATTCCACCAACTGTACAAACCGCGAAACCTTTGGACCGTGTTTCAAAGCACTACACGACCACCCTGTTACGCGGAGCGAACAAGAACGGTAGACGGCGCGGGTTCTCGATAAGATAGCTCGAAAGGGCGCGAAAGATACGGTGCACCGGCAAACTCTCTCGATGCACGAAAGTTCATTAACAGGTGATGATTATTTGTGGTTGAACAACGTACAGACACAGGTATCGATTAGTGGATCGCCGCGAGTCGCTGGAATCGGCGCAGGGAGCCAGCCAGGATGGGCTTTATTAACGAGAGCGAACGCGCAAACAGCTGTGAGAGAGGAATGTGGCAGAAAGGTGGCACGCAACAACACAGCAGCAGCAGCAACAGGAACGAGGGCTGAACAGAACAACGCTTTCGTCCGCCATTGACAGCCGTGGAAGACGGGGAAGCCATTCCATCCGCGGTTCGACAACTTACAATCGCGTGCTGGATCGTGTCCGCGTGGTTGTTAACGACACTCGCGGCCACCACCGCGTTCTTCGACGCGTCTTTTCGCTCGCTCTGACGGGTGCTTTTCCGATACTTCCTGGCGATTATGTCCGTGGTGCTCGGCCTCATCTTCACCTGGCCCCCAGCCGCCAGCTGAGCGTACGTCTCCTCCATGGCAGCATACTTCAAGATCAGGCCTTGGATCTCTTTGCGTTTCGCCGCTCTCTCGGAGATCACCGGATCACTCTCCTCGGACTCGACAGCCTCCACGGCAACCTCCACGACCGTGTTATCGTTCGCGACGTTGTCTCTGGTCACGCTGCAGGTCGGTGTCTTGTCAGGATCTTCGTTGTTCTTGTCTTTACTACTCGAAGAGTCTACCTTGCTCGGTCGGGCTAATCGAAGAGCCGTAGACGAAGACTCTAACTGTTCGCTCTTGCCGTTCCTGTACGGTCTCACTTTCCTGGTACGCGTCTCCGCGTGTCCGGACTTGTGTCTTCCGTATCTCCGATACGAGTCCGAGCTCAGCAAAGCGTGTTTATCGCCGCGATGATAGGCAGGCGTCTTATCGCGCTTGAAGTCCTTCGCGGTGGAGGACTTGACGTAAGGGTAAGCTTTCTCGGACAGCACCACGCTGGTTGGGCTCTTGATCACGGTGCGAGTCATCGAAGGCTCCAGGGTCTTCTCGTCGCGAACGAACGGGCTGTCCTCGCGACGATAATACGTACGATCTCGTTCTCGATTGCGTCCGTAATCGATAGACGGACGGTCCGTCTGATCGTGGTGCTTCTTCCTGGAATACTTGTCCAGGATGGTGCAGTATTTGTCCTCCAAACGAGCTCTCGCGCTGTTCAGTTGACTGACGATCGGTGAACGTCGGTTCGCCGATGGTTTGTTCGCCACGTTGTCGTTCACCGTGGACATTCCGCGTACCCTGGTGGTCAACCTTTGAAGAAGGTTGGAGCACGAGTCGCTGAGCAACTGCGTGACACTGGTGGTCGTTGAGGAACGCGCGTACCGACTTCGCCGGCCCGCCGAGCCTTGACGAGACGTCGACATGTTGTCGCGTGGCGCGAAGATGAACATCGGGATGCAATGTGGAGACCACGCGGCTCACCTCGGCACGATCCACTCTCGAATTCCTGTTTGTTTTCCCAGCTCAGCAATTCATCTGATGCACGTACGTTTCCGCGCGTTTTCCACGGAGCTGTAGAACGCACCAGCTTCAAGGCCGTTCCGCTAGACCTTGCCTGTCCTCAGCGTGACACATGCGAGAGTAGGGTGTCCCCGAGCGGCACAGGGGACAATGGCGAAGCGACATGGACCGGGAGACACGCTGGTACGGATCACACGTCACACGCGTAGACGAAGAAGAAGAAGAACGGGTCGCGATCTCGTGATACGGAGGATGAAATCGATACGACGGGCGGGAGAGTGTGGAGGTCCTCCTGGCCCCAGGTTCATCACTCGGCCGGAGGCGCGGGCATGATCGATCGCGCAACAGGGACGCCGACGAAGGCACTAAAGAGGCACGACCACAACGGCGGTCACGGAGACGACGGCCGACGTCGACCGTTCACGAAGACGAGGAGGCGAATCGGTGCGCCCCGCCAAATACTCTCGTCGCACTAAAAATACCGAGCAGCAGTGGTGAGCTATACGCTCTGACCAACCTCTCTTTCTCTCTTCGTCTCTCTGTTTCTTTCTCTAAACTCATCCGTCCCTTCTCTTCTCTCGTCTATTCTCTCTTCCTATCTTCCTCGTTCGAAAACGAATAACTTCGCGGGATAAGAAGCGGCGGAGAGACGAAAAGAGACGGTAAGAAAAGGGGAGAGATAGAGAGAGAGAGAGCGTAAGAGAGTATTACGTAAATTTGTCCCTCGCTTATTCGGAATGGCGAAGTTCGGCACGCTCCTCAGGATCGGTCTTGGCAACGCTGCCGCTTCCTGGTGCACGACGAGGTCGTCGGTTAGGCTTACGGTGCATCCGTCACACGATGGGGGTTTCCACGACGGTGCACACGCGTTTTCGCACACGCGTGCGTGCTATTTCTCTTTCTCTTTCTCTCTCGGCTTGTGTCTCTTCGCCGCGCGCACCTTGACACATATAGAAATTACGAAATCGGAGGAGGAGCGCGGTTCGAACGGGAGCAACAGCTTTCGTGGCACCGCGCGATTAAATTCCGATCTACACCGGTGACGGAGATACATATCGCGCGTAATTAGAACAGACTGGCCGGTTCGCGAAGCCACGTGTCCATGGTATCTGCAAGATCGTTGCACCACCGCGAGGATTCTGGGATTGAAGTGCAATCGGTCAAGAGAAATCGACGGTTCACCGATTTCCGATAAGCCCTCACTCGTTCCCGTTTATTGCTGTTTATTATCGCCTTCAGGCGTGTACGCGATATACAGGCCGCCCTATTAATTCTCTCGAGTACCTGCCCCTTGCTATTCGATGCTATTGGCGAGAACTAATTTATTTACCAGCCTTGCGGATACCTGTTACGCAACCCAACGTGTGCTCTCAAGTATTCGGATACTTGCTCGTCTTTGGCAGTAATCGATCCCGGGAATTATAAATAAAGTAAGTCGCTTTTTGGCAAATCGATATAATTCGCGATAATCAAAGTTATTGTTTCATTTTCTTAGTTAATCTAGTTAAGCGAAGTTATCGTTCGATTTTCTTCTATAAAGTCTCACGTCGTTTTTCTCAATGGTAAATAAAGAATCGTGTAATTTCGTTATCTTAAATTCGACGCGTTAATTAATATGAGTCTTCGAAATTTGACGAGTGAGAAATTGTCGTTTAATCTTTCAGCCGTTCATTTTTTGCACTCGACGATTTTTTGGTCACAGATTTTCGTCTATAAACTCTAATATTATTTTTCTCAATGGTAAATAAAGAATCGTGTAATTTCGGTATCTCGTTAATTAATAGGCATCTTCGAAATTTGACGAGGACTGAGAAGTTGTCGTTTAATCTTCAACCGTTCACTTTTTGCACTCGACGATTTTTTTATCAAAAATTTTCGTCTATAAACTCTGACGTTGGTTTTTTCAATGGTAAATAAAGAATCGTGTAATTTCGTTATCTCGTTAATTAATAAGGATCTTCGAAATTTGATGGGTACAGAGAATCGTCTCTCGAGTGCAAAGTGTTCAAATTATCAGATATCGACATAGATGTTGAAAATGGTGGAATATATTATACGTACACCCGAGCGTATAATTCCTCGATCTCGTAAAAATACGCTAAGTATCGCCTTCAGTCGTTAGTGTGTCATTTTCGAGGCATTTATCTGTCGTTGGTACAAATCGACCATCGTATCCGAATACTTATGACCGGCGGAGTATACGCAAATATATCCAGAGCTGAACCACGTGTATATTCGTCACACGAGACGTAAGACGAGAAAGAGATGACAAGTTAGCACCTGATATAAATACTAGGATTTCAATGGTCTGGCGCTTAGTTGACAGCTCTGATAGAATTAAAAATCTAAATAAATCGCACGTGCGAAGTCCTATTGCGTAACTGTGTATTAAATGCTGGCTAAAAAGCGAACCTTATACTATTACGCGTAATTCATCCGAGGATTGAACGAAAAGCGTTGCTCGCAGCGAGGGTCTCTCAGCTGAAGCGCATAGCAATCGAGGTTTAATTGAAAAATTATTCGAATAGCACGCGATGCGAGATGAGAGTTCTTCGTGGTCACTTTTCGATTTTTCGAGTGCTAGACAGCGACTCGTTCGAAACTAAGATGAAAAAAGCGTTGCATCTTCGAGGAGAGACCCTTTGAAAGCTTCTCTAGGTCTATGCAAGGGAATAACAAACATAAACGCGAGTCTAACTTCAGGAAAGCTTTGAAAAGTGTCGTCTGCCTCCCACGTCGTTCAAGTAACGCGTGAGGTAACTCGTGTTCCCTTATTTGAGTCTTCGTGTTCCCTCTGAAGATGGGACACGTAATTCGAGTGGAATAATTCTGTCACAGTTCTGTTGACTGATCTGCATTTTTAAAGTCGAGAATAATCTCGTAGCGTTTGCAACGGAATTGGCAAAAGATCGCGAGGATTTGTGTCGATCCAGTGGTTTACAGCTGGCGTGAGAATTCTGAAAGTACGATTATTTAACTTGACACACGAATGAAATGGAATTCCGAAAAATACTGTTCAATTCGACTCAACTGAAGAGTTATATTCAGCTTGGAAACGGAAGATTTTATTTTGAAATTTGCATTGCTATGTAACATTTAATCAGGTTAACGTGTAATATCAAAGAAAGATGTTAAAGTGTATAATTCAACGGAAAAATTTCGTAGTAATAAAAGAAATACTAGACCAAGTTTTCACAGCTAGAATTCTAAAAATGAATTATTGCTCGATACGGTTTTATCGACCTTGCATCATTGACACCGTTTCTTAACCTTCTAACTGATAAAGTCCAGTCGACTCGTTCCGTCCAAGTACTTTTTCCCCGATTAAAAAAATTGTTTATCTCCTCGTGAATGAATTTCTCTATCTCCGGTTTTTATCGTGAAATTCGAAATATCTCGGCAGCGCAGTGACATCTACTGCATACAGGAAGAACCAGCTTGTGTCTTGCCTAATAATACCCAACTAGAGATTACTCGTGACTTAAGATGTACCCCTTATATACTCGCACGAAAACCATGAATACGTATATTGCCGATAGATTTCTTCCACGAATAACAAGGTTACGTGTCCCGTAATTTCATATCGATCTCGTACGCTGCTGTTCCAACGACAAATCATGCGAAATATCTAGACAACGCTCGTAAACAACAATAACGTCGCACGAGACGGACGCTGTAGCAAAGAACGGTCGTAAAAATCCCATTTCTACATCTCGCGGCAAACAAACGAGCGTCTCGAAGCACGAGGGAAGCAAGTGCATGCTAAACGCTATCGTGCGAACCACTTCACCGGTTCTACAGCAAGCTCCTTTACTTGTAACTGGCCCATCAGCAGAATCCTGCTTCACAGCCAAAGCAGAAGCTGCCGAAACAAAGGATCCACCTTCCAAAGCTTGGTCGATTCCTAGACACCGAGACAGCGAAGTGCTCGAGAGAGCTCGGGTCCTCGAGAGAGTTCGCTGACTATTAATAAAACCCTGGGGGGCCTTTTGTCTTCAAGGTCGGATAGATTCGATGATATCGATGTCGCGAGTTTCTCGCAAAATCGCGGTATAAATACGCGTGGCGGTAGAAAATAACGGCGCAGTTCGCAACTCGCCCACCAAGGCTGTTTCCTGGCACACGCGGAAACCGTTCGTTCTCGCAGCAAAAACCAAATGGAAAAGCGAAGGAACGGGACCCTGGAACTGGTCGAATTCGCGAGAACGAGACGGCGGATCACCTTGAACCAACTCAAGGCCGTCGACAAAACCGCGTTACAATGAACCTGAAGCTTGAAGAACCAGAGACTTTTCGACAAGATGCAACCAACACTTTGATTTGTCTCCTCATCTACGAAATTTCTTTATCGACACGGATGGGGTTAGAGCAAACCTAGTTTTCCGGTGAAAAGCGATTTCGCACCGGGTCGTCGACGGTGCAGTTATTCTAAATCAAGTTAGTCCGCGTCGATCGACTTGGTCGAACCTGGTGACACAACGTCTGCGTCTTATCCGCTTATCAGACACGACCAATGACGCACCCTGTGGTGAGTCTCGTATTCGTCTAACGATGACGCACGGTTTCAGTCACGGAACCACTAATATCGAAACGACGGTCCCAAATTGTGTCGAAGAGAAGAGGCAAAGAGAAGCATCGGTTCAGAAAGACCTTCGGTAAGACACGTAGCAACAATTCGAGTGAATCGGCTAAACCAGAACTCGCGGTAAGATTCGTTTACGATAAATCTTCATCGACTCGATCCGGAAGTTAAACGGTTCCTGGAAAGAAGTCTAGATAGACCTCGAACGCATGATCGCGGCAACATTAGACGGAGACGTCTAGAGGGGATAAGAGAGAACCTAGTAGCTTGGCGAATGGTCTAATCGGAGAAGCAAATAGGAAGCGGAAAGAAGGGCAAAGACGAAAGAAGATGGAGAAGACGTTCTCCAACGAATCTCTCCGTTCGCATGCGTGTTTACCGCGTACGAGAGCCTGCCAAATATAACCAAGAAGCGTGAAACGCGTGCGCCGCGATCGCTTGGCGAGGAGGAGAGAGGAGCTAGCTAGTCGGAGCGGCGCGTTTAAATGTTAAAGCGAGGCGGCTGGTTAACTAGCGCTTACTTGCTTGCCTGCTTGCTGCTTCATTGGCTGGTTTCGTGTCGGCGCTGCTGCTGCTACTGCTGCTGAGTCGTGGCAAAGGGCCAACGGAAACAAGTACACGCGTAGGCGACTCGCGTGTTAGGTTAAGTTCTGGCTTAGGTAAGTTTCATCCCGATATCTGTCAACGACGCCCTACCCCCGTCCTTCCAGAAACGTATAAAACACGGCTGACTGTTTACTCTCCTCCACTGTTTCCAGCTATTATACCTACTGGGTCGATTACTCATCGATGTGGCTTCCAACGATTTACCAACGTTACGACACGTAAAAATCAACGATACCGAATGGTATAACGTGCGTCCAAGGGACATTCGAGCAGCTAGATTAGCGACAGACGATCGGGAAGAAGACACAGAGAGTTCTACCGTATCGTTTCTATGCATGCGCCAAAGATTTTCGTTACGTTCGTTCGCTACCTCGGAAGTGGACGTGCCGATAGACTCCGGGGTGACGTCGAGCTTCGCGTCTAGCTCCCTGGCAGGCTCGACGACGTTGTTGCCGCGTTGTACCCAAGGCTCCCATCCCGGTCTCAATCTCCAAGCCACCTGGGTGGTCCTAGGCATCAACAAGTTCGGTTCCTGGCCGGCCATCGTCGACGACGACGACGACGAAGCCGAGGGTGGTCCACCGTCGCCGTCGCACCAGCCTCCAGGATGATCCAGGATGACAATATCTCTTTTATCCGCTTCAGGATCTCGAACCGTGCGTATTACGCGGCTCTCGTGCCGGTCTCACGGGCGCATCTTGCCAAGAGCAACGCGTATTTCTAAATCCAGGTTGTGATCGATTCTGGGTCAGCTCGCTGGGACGATCTCTCGCGTGGCTCCACCACGATTTCGAGTCGGGTTACCTTAATCGACGACGTGTAAATACCATTAAGAAACCCGATCTTCTAGACTCTCTGTGTCTCGGTTTACGATTCTACCAGGATCGATCGTACGACGCACACTTTTCTCATCCACTGGCCGAACGACGCGGTTCTTCCATCGGAGAGACCCGATGGTGTCGTGTCTCTGTCTAGGCCGAAGTTAGACCTCTGGGATCATCGGCGTTTACCGATGCTAACCTCGAGTTCGTTTGGACGGAGATCGGCTATTCGCGGCCCGGCACGAACTACCTCGGAACCGGTGGTCGGATACGAGGGAAGAGAACTGTCTGGTCGCAGGCGGGTCTCAGCTTCCGGCGAACCGGCTTCTTCCCTGCCGGCGCGTTTCCCGACGACGATGCGGAGGACCACGGTGTTGCGCCGGCCATCTGGCGCAAACTCGCACTAAAACCGCGGCGAAACCGCGTGACGAGTCCCCCTCGAAAATAGTCGCCGGTCGAAAATAGCCGACGCTGGCTAAGAAAGAAGAATCATCGGCATTTGCTCCGGGTACACGCGTCGTCGCCGCGCTAGTTGCACCGCGGCCTTCTCCAGAGACTGATCTTCTCTCCCGTCTTCCTCGCGTACCGATCTCCTCTTCCTCTCTCTTCTTTTTCTTTCCACTTCATTCCCCTCTTCTTGGCTGGCCGATTGATCCGTTTCTCGTTGCTCCTTGGCCGTCGAGGGCGTATTTATACCGCGTCCATCCGAGACAAGCGCAAAAGGGAAACACGGATATCCTTGCTCATTCCGAACGACCGGTAGCAAGAGAGAAGAACCTCTGTAGGGCGCGCCTGCTTACACGCGGGGGATGATTCACCCACGATCTATATTCGGGACGATGCAACTCGGAAAATTCGCGGAAGGACGAGGAGAGACCCGAACGACGTTCGACTAACCGTGAGAATTAAGACACGTTCACGGACTCCTCGCAGACATTGTTTCCAGACACGTGTGTGGCCGTGGATGTCTACGCGACAGTCCGCGTACTTCTGCGAGATATGGACACGCGACTTGTTTATAATACACGCGAGATATACAACAGTTTGCGTAGAATGTGTGCAGTCTGTCTGCACGCCTTTTACGAGCTAGCTTTTCACCCTCTGCGTGTGGCCTATGACGCGTCGTGTATACGTAACGTCTATCTGTCGGGCAGATTGCTCGTGAACTTGCTTCTTTTCCGATTTATACTCTCGTATTAATAGCGTAGAAGATAATGACCGCGGAGGATGTTACGAGGAATATTTCAAGCCTGGTTTATCAGCGTAACGGAGATACGCGAGTATAGAGCAAACATCCTCGAACCAGCGAATTTCGTTCTCTTAGTAGACAGAGTACCACAGTACCTGACACAGTGTGCATGATACTTGGGGGAGTATGGAAGTGAGGGTAAGTAACGCGGGGGGATGGAAACGACCCCTATAAGGTCTAACCCCCGCCGCGTGGTTGTAACGCGGTCACGAGTGGTTCTAACGCGGTCACGCGTGTCGTATGTGGTCAAATATAAGTGAGATAAGATGCACCGAGCAAGAATGCAACGACGTAGACGTCGGTTGTCGACACCATTCGACTCACCTGACTTCTGGAGGACGGCGAGCGATGCCTGTGCCGATCCTGGCTGGCCGACGACGAGGCATGGTGTCGGTAGATCCTTGCACGCCGGGACGAAGTGGGATGCGCCAGACGATCACGATCACGATCACGGTGCCCGTGTTGTCGCCCGCTGCTCGGTGATCGACGATGGCTCCGCTTGTACCGCCTTTCCTGGCTGGTCCCGCGGTCGTGCTGACGCGACCTCAGCACGCGTTCTCCGCTGAAATACCCAACAATTATTCAGATTTATCGACCACGATCGACCGGATAAGCCGTTTCCATGTGTGATTCTGGCCGGGTGATTGGCGCGAGGCATTAATCGTGAATGGCCTATCGACGCGATCGGGAAGACCTGATCAATCGCGAACCCGAGGTTCCAGTTTCTGCGCTAAGGATTCCTCCTTCGGTTTTCAACGCGATAGAAACCACGAGTGAATTTGGAATTTTCATTTTCTACGCCTTTCTCGCGGAAAAGCAGATCTATGAAGCGTAGAATAGTAATAGGATCGATTTATTATTCTTAGAAATAAAACGAATAGATATATTTTTATTAATTTCTCGCAAGAATCGTTATGATCAGAGTTTTATCTAAAGCAGGTGAAATTTAATATTGGAATTTTAGTATTGTTAGAAAATTATTTCTGGAATCGGTGATCCCAGATGTTCGAATCTGGTTTTCTAAAAATTTCATTCTCATTTCGCTCGCTGACCTAGAAATACAATACTCATTTGACCGGAAGGATCGCGTCCATTTTAGCCTCTTACAAGTGGTTTTGAAAGGCTAGTTTTGTGCTTGGTTTAAACTACAGGAGTTATAGACGCCTCTTGAAGCACGGAAGAATGAAATGAAAGGATCTATTGACGAGATGAAGCAGTTTATACGAAAAGAAACAAGAGTCAACGGAACGATTATCTACACTCGTGATTTTAAGCGATAATTATAACTGAAAATAGCGATTTCAAATATATTCCAAGATAATTTTGTTGATTTAACCCGAGTTAAAGCTTCAAATATTTCTTTTTTTCCATCAACAAACGGATGCAAATTATAAAGAACCAGTTGATTAGTATGCCGTATGAATCAACGAGGAATTAATGACTGACCGATGATCAACGATAACGATCAACGATGATTAATGAATTCCAGTGTAATTCTAGCAAAAAAAATTTTCGAGGAAAAATCGCTGGACCATTATTCATCTCTCTTTCACTTCTAACCGTTCATTCACAAGCGTCGAAATGAAAGTACAGTTATTTCCAACAATTGCGATATCCAACCAGGATTTATAGGTTGTAGCTTTTAAACGTTCAACCTTGAGTCCGGCTTTACATCGAACTTCAGAAAAAAGAAACACACCGACACGAGTGTAACCAGCAATTAGAAACTCCGGTTTAATTATTAGAAACAATCTTACTTTCACTCTACTACGCCCATTACTCGGCTATGAAGAAAGAGAGAAAGGAGATCTCGCGATTTTTCCGACACACATTTGCTCCGAGTAATTAACAAGCGTTTCTAATTATCCAATGATCGAAACATAGCGCGTATGTTGAAACGCAGGTAGAACTGGATGGCTCGATTTGCATATGGAAACTGATAGCGCAGCCGGATTCATCTCGGATCATAATTTGCCAGAGGTTCTGAAAGTATCTCTCGATCTGTCTGAATGAAACTTTGTCCGAATTATCGCGACGATCTCGTGCCTCGACGAATGAATTACAGAGAATTAATTAGTTTAATTATTTACCAGATTCCGCGATACGCATCGAATTCAACCGCTATTTATAGCTTTTAAACCGGCAATTAAAATCAATCTACAAAGTTTCGTTCGGTGTCTTTAGACGCGAAAAATATCATTCGAATTGTTGATCCTTTGATTACACTGAGCAGCGTGCATTTATAAGCTTAATTTGATGCAGGGTGCTTTAATAACCATTAGCTCTTAAATAAAAGAAAAAAGGGAGGAACTAAATTTTTGCAATACAGATCAATGCATTACAAGATAGTACCAGATCTTTCCACAAGAAATTTTAAAATTGATTTTGATATTTATCTAGATTAATTTTGTTGTCCCATTCTAAATATATGGGATATAACAGGGAAATAATTTTTTATTCTATATAATAATTTATAATTAAACGTTCAATATTTATTGCTTATAGAATGACCTGATAATTCTTTTCACACTTAACAGAACGACTTTACAAGTGTTTAAAAAGCATTCACAGGTATTTCTAGGACTGTTATGTAAGTTATGATTATTATACCACCCTATCATAACACATTCAGCCTGGACACCGTCTTGAAGCATCATAAGCCTCATTAACGACACTGCTATTTCTCCTCTTAGGTTATTGGCTTAGGTTTATGGCTTGTTACATGTTACTTTCGAAATGGGAACACGGTAAAAAAAGAAAAAGAAACAGTTCAAGTCCCTATGGCTAATTTTATCACTAGAACCACCAATCTGTAATACGTGCCTAAATATAGCATATATCTAACATTACCATCTACTAAACTCGATATTAATTTTTTGAAAACATCCTTTCACAAAATTAATACTCAAGTTTAACAAATAACAAACTATAAATTTGGTTAATAACTGAAAAATAAAAAATCCGATAACAGTAGTAGCGTTAAAAAATATCCCAGGCTGAATATGTTAATGCGTAGAAAAAAGCACGATATATAGTTGTCCCAAGAGTATCCAACCTCGTTAGAAGTTCAGCTTATTTTATATTAAATAATACAGTTGTATCTCTAGAACAGAAAATAACGATTGGAATATAAAAATATAAATATTGGAATATAAAAATAAAAAGAGACCGTACAATAGAAAAAAATAATATTTTAGGAAGCTAGATTAAAAGATGATTACGTGGCCGGATACTTTTGTGATTAACTGTATATCAAACGAAACGATGAGGTTTATCGTTAGATACAGGTTTTCCAAACCGCTTAAATATAGCACATATATTTGATTTAAAACGGAACTGACTGAGAAATCAGGCATAGCCTGGTGTGTGCTACACATAATATACATGGGGGCATTTTAGAGCAACAGTGAGTTGACCTACTTCAGCCGTCTGGCTTCAAATAGACCATTTCACTTATGAGCATTTTCGCTGACGCCCTCTGCAGCGTCTTGATCGAGTCGACCACGTCAGAAATCCCAATTTCAAGGTTAAACATCCACAGCTGCTATATCATACGTCGCTACACTGCGTTTCATTGCTGTGCCCCCCTCGCCGCAACATCTTTAAAAGGCTAAACAAACAACGGTGTTTGTTCCAATGCAAACACCGTGATCTTTTACCCTCGCAACTTATTTCCGTTAAAATTCGATCGTAGTCGAACGAAGAATTTCATGTTTTCCCAAGGAAAACGTAGTTTAATAGAATTCCAAGGTACACAGACCGCTTGAATGCATTTGGGTTAAAATACGGGTTTAAGCTAGAGAAGGTAAGTGAATATTTTATTAGGCGACGTGAAATGGTTTCGAATAGTTCGTGGATCTTTCAGCGGAGAATAAAAAAAAGATATAGTTCCGTGTAAGAAAATAAACGTGACCTTGATATACCCGTAACCCCTGCTTCCGGAACACGTGCATATATAATACCACATATAATTTTGTTAAATGAAAAATAATGATCGATTACGAATTATGGATACCGTGTCGTTTGAGAAGTACGATGAATTTATCTGAGAAATTTT
>NIJG01000104.1:561212-585919 GCA_002201625.1 Euglossa dilemma
TAAAATACTTCCGTTCGTTCCAAAGGCAAACGTATAATTTTCTTTGCATATTTTCACATATGGGGTATCACCGAGCTTATAGAAACGTACGAAAAGCTTCTTTTCCATAGCGAAAAATTCTTCGAGTGCAAAAGGGTTAAAACTCGCTAATTCCGGCAGTGTGGAGCGAATAACGAGCTACACACGTGATGGAATTTTAATCGAGTGAAGAATCAACGCGATGTTACGAAAGAGAAACCAAGATCTAGAAATTGGGAACAAAAACGTAATTGGCGTAAGAACCGGTGCTCGTTACAGTGCCGAGCACTCCTCTACGACAAAATCACTAGAGCCGGTAACAATGGCGACGTTTAACCGGTACTGGAATATATATATATATATTTTTTTTTACCGTTCCACCGGCCAATTTGCCAGGACACAAACGATTTCATCGAGACTTGTTTATCATCGTCCAATCGCGTAAACGCGTGCAGCTGTGTAATTAATTGTACCGGTAACGAAGGCAATTAACTCGAGAGCGCGGTCTCGTGTTACGACTAGGGATAATTAGCAGGCTCCGCGAATTTTGCACGAACCAATTGGATTTCGAGCTAGCCGAGAGTACTTTCCTAGAACGTAATCGTAGAAACTCGTAATTATCTCAGCGATTACAGTACACATCCGCGCTTTGGCTCGCGAGAAAATTGTTCCTGTCTTTGTCTTTTTAAGCAGGTGGTTGTTGCTAGTGATTTTCTCTGACCTCCTCTATTCTATAGGGAATTTTTAACTCTTGTGCCGTTGCACAAATTTTTATTCCTATTGCGAATCTCTGTAGAGGGATTTTTACGTCTGAGTGATGAATTGCAGAGAATTCTCTTTTTTTTAATGGTTATTGAACAGCACAGATTTTTTGAGAGATTTTAAAGTATCAACTGGTACCGTTAGGTGGTTATAGCAATTTAGGTTTATGCAAATTGACAAAAGGAAGATCATTATCGACTAGTAATGGCCTGTAACGTATACAATAGCCGAGCTAGTGGATATCATCTATGACCCAATGGTATCGGTTAGGCATTATATTTCCATCCTATTAAAATATAAATACTTCCCTAATTTCTCTCAACTAAACGCGATTATCGATCTATTTAAATACCAAATAGATAGAATAAGAGACACGTTATTCCGAATTTCTAAACAAACCTGGCAAATTTCGACAGAAGTACCGTACTATAAACTAAGAACAGAATGATACATTTCTAACCGAAATTGAAAGAATCTTTTTATCCAAGGAAGAAGAAAAATAATCGAATTTATATCGCGGTTAGCGCAAAGATAAAGAATTCAAAACACAGCGAATTTCTTTTTATTCTTAGCTATTACTGAGTAACTATGGAATTATGTTTCTTCGTCAATTCTAACCAAAATTGAAGCAATGTTTTTATTCAAGGAAAAAGAAAAATAATCGAATTAATATCGCGACTAACGCAAAGACAGAGAATTCAAAACACGGCGAATTTCTTTTTATTCCAAGCTATTACCAAGTAACTATAAAATTTAATTTCTTCACCGATTGTAACCGAAATTGAAACAATCTTTTTATCCAAGGAAGAAGAAAAATAATCGTATTAATAATCGCGGCTAACTCAAAGATAAAGAATTCAAAACACGGCGAATTTCTTTTTATTCTCAGCTATTATTACCGAGCAACTATGAAATTATGTTTCTTAGCCGATTCCAACCGAAATTAAAACAATCTTTTTATCCAAGGAAGAAGAAAAATAATCGTATTAATAATCGCGGTTAACGCAAAGACAGAGAATTCAAAACACGGCGAATTTCTTTTTATTCCAAGCTATTACCAAGTAACTATAAAATTTAATTTCTTCACCGATTGTAACCGAAATTGAAACAATCTTTTTATTCAAAGAAGGAGAAAAATAATCGAATTTAATATCGCGGCTAACGCGAAGACAGAGAATTGAAAACACAACGAATTTCTTTTCACTTTCAGCTATTACCGAGAAACTATTTCTTATTATTATGTTTCTTCCTCGTTCTTCGTCGTTTATCACGATCAACATCGAGCAGAAGAAATCAAGGAACACAGTCGGTACATACAAATTGCTATCGTGTCGTTAATGCATCAGGAAGCGCGTCGGTGTGCCGAAGGAATCTCGAAATTGAATAATTTCGTACAAACGCAATTGAGATCAGTCATCGACCCGCGCGAGAGCAGGAAGCAACTTCAAGGAGAAATTACCACTATTCATTAAATGCAACCTTAAAGGCAACGGAGGAAGAAGCTTAAACGTTGAATTAATCGCTAAGCCCTCGTATTCGCGTGTCTCGCAACATGCTCCTCGAAATGTACGATTAATCAACCGCGAAAATGGCGAATATTCTTTCCACCGTAAAAACCGTTCCTCTCCGCGATTGTTCTTCGATTCCTACGCCTCGTATTTCAACTTCAGTGTGATTGCTTTTCATTAACGACCAGCTGAAATACGAACCTCTCAGAGGCCATACTGATCAACTCCACTTTTTGCAAATTTTCCAATTTCATCAGCTGCATATACGATTTGAGATTCTTGTTTACAAAAAGATAAATAACTTACTTCCATCGATTTATATATCGTTAGAAGCGGTATAAATTGCTCATGAATTCCAATCTCGAATTTGAAAAAATTTGTCTACTTTTCGACTTGTGGAATTGATCACTGCGGCTTCTCAGTGGTTCGTATGTCAAATGTGTTCACCCTGTAATCACGGAGATAACTGTTAATAATTTTTGCTTGTTTACGCGTCGAGGAAAAACGTGAAGTCGTTTCGAAGAAGGAGATTCAAATTTTCGAGAATAAAATGCTGATACCTGAGAATTTCGAGAAAATCGTTAAGCAGAACTGTGGAATTATCTTCGAATGAGAAGATAACAACGAAGATCGGTGAGAGAAAGCAATTAATGCTTTCTAACTGAGGAACGAATGCAAAATATTGTACCATTGCACTGCAACTTTTTTAATCGTTTCGAATATCATCCGATTTCGATGATATCATCAAAGAACGTTCCTTACAGTCATCTAAATACTTTTAAGTAAATATAAATAAATCCGAGAAGACTATAACACGATATTTCTAAAAGGAAGAGACACGATTGCGAAATATAAATAGTCGACAAAAATTCATTTACAAATAACAGGAATTTTTTCGAAAAGAAACCTAATTTTAAACGTAATTCGCTACGGGAAAATTCTGAAATTAATTTTATCTCTGTTGTTGGGTAGAATTTCCAGGATTTCCAAAATTAGAAGAGATAAGAATTCTTCCGCTGATTTTCCTCGTGCGAATTAGGAAAACTTCGCCGGTTCTGGCGCAAATTTTTCTATCGCGACGACGCAAAATTCCATTCGCTGGGTCGTAAATTCACGAAAGTCGAGATAACTCGGATCACGAGGTAAAATTCGTGTTGATACAAAGAGAAACTGTACTTTTTTTTCGCGTTCGAAACGAGCATGGATCACACAAAGCGTTGTTAACCGTCTACTTTCTCAACAATTATCAAAGATGGTGATAAATCAAGTGTGTTTGCGTTGCAGGATATACCTGCCGGCTTTTTTTTCCTAGCGAGCATGCTAATGAAGAGATTATCTTTACCTCCGGTTTTCCTCGATCCTTTTTTTCGAAGTGCCAACTCAACGAATTTCATATCTGCAAAGAACAATCCTTCGAGCGACGTATTATGCAATAATTTAAAAAAAAAAACACGAAAACCGAAGCCGGTATCGCTGTATCTTATTTCCATTTTAAAACGTCACTGTACGATATCTTTTATCGTATCTTAATTGCATATAAGGTAGAAAATATTTTCAGTAACAATTACTTATCTTCGGGGATACGAAACTTCACAAAAATTCCATTATTTCTTTGGAATAAAAAGAGATAAGACAAACTGCAATGTTAAACGGTAATACATATACGCGCACTTGCTCTTACGTAAGCAATTGTAATGAAGTGGAAAATTCTGACTCCATTCTCGATAATTATTAAAAGAAAACAAAGAAATAAACAATACCTTACTCCACAGATATAAACCTATATTATTAAAAAATACAAAAATCAAACAGTATCTCATGCTACTCTGCATAAATAAAACTATATATATACACATGTTTCAAACTCCAAATTCAAATCACTCATATCACCATCTCCAATAATTATTTAAAAAAAAAGAAACAAATAACAACTTATGACACTCCACATAAACAAAACTAAATACACGTTCCTACAATAAAAAAAAAAACAATAAATATATATACGTAAATACATTTTCCAAATTCCATTTACCCAAAAAGCCTCGAGTCTCGAGAATGAAAAAAATCAGAGATCGTTTAACACTAGATTTACGGGACCCGTTAATTTAACAAATGCGTTGCTCCAATTATAAAATATTAACAGATTTAATTAACTTATATTAAGTTCGTTAACACTGTCTTTAAATTAAACTAATGGGCTTGTTTTTAAAGAAAATATATGGCTTTCTGTACCCGTAAATCTGATGGGTCTCCATAAAGACAGATATACAAAAAACGTGCGTAAACCTAGCGTTAATATGCTATAATAAATAAAATAATTACCATCTGAACAAACTCAAGAGCGGTTCCAGAATAACGGCCAGTAAAGCGTGCATCACTTTACTTTAATAAAATGCTCATACGGAAAATCTCCACGAGCAGTCGCTCAAGACTTGCCAGCGTTAGAGCAGTTCGGAAGAGTAATGGCAATTGCCATCTGAGGGCATTTTAATTAAGCGATCCCGCCGAGCTGCGACTTCTGCGGAACACCTTCGTCCACGCGCCACTGCGTCGAGCCACGTTTGCTAAGGAATCCTTCCGCGTTGCTGACGAGTCAGCGCAACTAAATCAACATCAACCTCGAGATTCGATCACCAGACTCTCTCTCTCTCTTTCTCTCTGGTTCCGAGGTGGTTGAAACACGCGGTCGAAACGAGTATTTAACTCTAAAACCTACCACGGTTAAATGACCGGTAAATAAAAAAGTAGTAGAATCTCTAAAATCTCTAAAAAATCTATAAAGAATCTATAAAATCTCTAAAGAATCTTTAAAAGTAGTAGAAAATGAAATAAATGGAAATATCGAAAGATCGGTTGTACGTACATTGGAAGAAAAATCGCGAAAATAAGTGGCTTGTACTATACGTTGAACGATCTTAAAAAAATGAAATAAAGAGAAATATGGAAAGATCGGTTGTACACGGTCATTGAAAGAAAAATCGCGAAGATAAGTGGCTTGTACTATACGTTGAACGATCTTTAAAAAATGAAATAAACGGAAATTGAAATATCGTTTGTACGTACATTGGAAGAAAAATCGCGAAAATAAGTGGCTTGTACTATAACGTTGAACGATCTTAAAAAAATGAAATAAAGAGAAATATGGAAAGATCGGTTGTACACGGTCATTGAAAGAAAAATCGCGAAGATAAGTGGCTTGTACTATACGTTGAACGATCTTTAAAAAATGAAATAAAGAGAAATATGGAAAGATCGGTTGTACACGGTCATTGAAAGAAAAATCGCGAAAATAAGTGGCTTGTACTATAACGTTGAACGATCTTAAAAAAATGAAATAAAAGGAAATATCGAAAGATCGGTTGTACGTATATTGGAAGAAAAATCGCGAAGATAAGTGGCTTGTACTATAACGTTGAACCCGGAATTTCGAATGATAGTTTTAAAAACTGTCATTTATGCCACGGTAGGATTAGTATTAATCCTAATACCTAAAGCCAATCGATGAAAAAGAAAATGAAACTTTCAATGAAGACTTGGCGGTATATTGATCGAGTTAGAGCCTGCGATGCATTATTTAAACGAGAATCGATATTTTAAAAGCCAATTCCCTCTATCATGCAAGATAAACAAGTCATATTGCATAAAGAGTGGATGTACAGTTGTCTCGTGCTGATTGCGAGTTTATTTTAGAAGACTCTTCGTATATTGCCGCGGATAAGCGAATCATACTTTCTACATTCTGTGAATCTTCGTTTATTATGCTGGATTTCAAGTACACGTCGAGATAAACAAGTAATTTTTCATCGGAATGAAATAATCAGTAGATTGGAGTGTGTCAACGTTGCAGGAACTGTTGGTGCAGTTGCTGTGTCATGGTTTTGAAAATTATTCAGTGGTCACATGCTCGGATCAAACTAAATATAAAAACAATTGTGTTACAGAAGACACTAGTTCTATGGTGGTTCAATGTTTACTGTTTAAAAACATTCCAGGATGTTTTATATTAAATGTGATGAAAATTATAGCATCGACAAAAGGTTTATTTAAAATTTAAATGTAGCTGAACCCTTTGCACTCGAGAGGCGACTCTCAACAATTCGTTTCAATACCATAACTTAAACACGAATAAACGATAATAACTATATTAAAAATAATTGCGCGCGAAACATCGAAATCAAATAATTCCGCTCGTTTCAAATGCAAACGTATAATTTCCTTTGCATATTTTGACGTAAAAGGTATCACGGAGCTTTTAGAAACGTAAGAAAAGCTTTTTCACAGCGAAAAGGTCTTCGAGTGCAAAGGGTTCAAAGAATTGGAGCATCATCTTCTACGCTAAACAACAATTATTTACAAAAATTGATCTAGAAAGGGAAAAGAAATTATTTGAAATTCTATCTTATGAAATACCAAACTCTACTATTTCTTATATTTTTTCATTTGAAATTGTTTATAGGTATGAAATTCTGTATAACGTTAAAGAATCTTCAATTCACTTTTTTAAAATCAAATTATCCTAGTTATCTTGTCTACTGTACTAATCTAATCTGACAGCGTTTAAACACAAAGGAGTTCTACTACACGTGTGTGTCTAACTAGTTAATTTACCGAGCGTCGACGAATTTTGTTTCTCGAACAAACATCCTTCTATAAAACAACTTTATACCAAGCAACAATCCGAAACACGCAAAACAAAGGTTTGCACAGATTTGTGCAAACGAGACCGCGAAGAGCAAACACAATAATCGTTTATTCTCTACTCATTACATTTGATAAATTACAATGGACATAAACGACCGAACAATTGATAACGAGTTTCTAGCATTTTTTCTCTCATGAAAACAGTAGCGAATTGTTATCAATCACAGCGATACATGAAATCTATTCCGAACACAGCTAGAAAACATACGAGGTCAGCCACAAAAAGCAACACAAAATCTACCGTGATTTCTGCTGTCTCCCTAATTCCACTATACTTATACAACGTTTCCAAACAACAATTACAGGCATTGAAATTACACGTGAAATTGCTAAACATCAAACGTAACATTCTACGTACAAACACATTGACAAAGTGAACTCTTAAAACGTATACATCTAAACCCCTAATAAATATCCTCACATGTACCTCGACTCATTTATACCTTTCGCGCGTTTGCAATTCTTTCCCAATGAAATCATTTCGGATAAAACCCACATCGGCACTCACGTATGTTCTTCGAACCGCTTTTCAATTGAACAGCCAACAACTATTCGGATAACCGAATGGATCAAGTACGTCCGGCAGATCTTGCAGTTAGACCTTTCCGACGAGAATGTGGAACCTCGAACGCACCGACCACGACTGACAGCCATAAAGATCTCATGGAGAATTTCTATCGCCTCCTCAGTTCATACTAGGCGCGCTCGGAGTGGGAGACAGTGGTCGTGGCATTGGTCTCGTGTGCTGTAGCTCCACTTATTCCCCACCCAGATTCTTCCTTAATGTTTTTTGCGCAAGTCTTACAAAAACCGCTCGACGATTTTTACTCCTCTTTTTCGAAACACGCTGCCACAGTAAAAAGCTCGCAACCTGTTTTTCCCTTTATTTCGTTTCGCAGTTTAACGGCCTAATTTTCTATTTTCATGATATCGGCATTGTTGATCAGTTTATTAACGGGGTTTTTGCAATTCCTATTCAGTGATTTGCATACAGTTTTATTAGTCATATCACTAAGTCACTGTCAGACAGTACCGTGCACTGCGCACAATTTAAGATCACTTGTATAGAAATGATGTGAACGTTTCTTGCTTATTGTATGTAAAACCGAGAAGCAATTGTCTGAATTCCCAGTCAGATCCATATTGACACATACATTACGGAATAAGTAACTTGATTCTATCACTCACCTATACGTTCCTTTACTCCGTGGACTTTCATAGTCAATGCGTCTCCTCTTGTGTTCATATTGAAGAGAACCTGCAGAGTGTGACCGTGCCCTTGAATGGCTGCGAGTACGATGACGTCTTCTGCTTCGTGGCATCTGAAACAAATAAGAATATATTATTTAGGGTTCATATATAAACGTATACATCTAAAAAAAAAGGAATAAATGAAAATTAAACACCTAGAAAAGTGAAGTAATTTAAAAATATGCAAAAATTCTAATTTTAAAGAATGGAACGACATTAAATTACTTTTATTAATATATTTTATCATACTAGACATATATCTAACAATTTAAAATATATATCTAATATTTCTAACAATTTTTCTTCCCCCGTTCTACTGTATATATTAAAATTACTAAGGCATAACAAGAATTTGTTTATGAAAATGTAATAACAAAGTATAGTATTCATATCTAGTTTATATTACATGAAATTAATATAATTGAAAAGTAATCGCTTTGTATAAAAATCAAATAAAATTTTTAAATAATATATTCAATTTCTCTATATACATCTCATTTTATAAATTCATGCAAATGTTCAATTCCAATGAAGTAATGATAATTTAAATGTTCATCACATATTACAATTACTCTGAAAGTATGGAAAATGGAAGCAGAATCAAGTGAGAAAGACGAAATGTAACTACCAATTCTAAATGGCCTATTACCGATGACTACTTTCATAAAAAAATTCATAAGTAACATTTTATCATAATTAATGTAATATTACAATGAGTATTGACGGAAAGAACTGAAGAATCCAAGATCACAGATATATGCAATATATGGATACAATATTGCATAACCTTAAGAAAGATACTAGGACCAGAGCCTTTCTATTGAAGCCAGATTACATGTACTTACATTAGGAAGGCGAAACAGGCTCACTTGATCCCGAATGAAACTGAGGATGGATGATATCCACGAACGTGAAGATGATGCGTGTGGTATGACAGAGTTTTTCGACAACGACGTGGACATCAGCTCAAAAAATTCTGCAAAATGTGGGTAGTTGCATGGTAAAAGCACACTAATCACTACAAGGAAAACAGCCCACTCCGAAAAGATAAGTAAGTATACTTATAATTGGTCAGAAAGTTTGTGGAAAGTACAATACAACCCTATATGAAATCCAGATGATTTATTTTTCATATGAAATCAGATTACGAAAATCCCGCCAAAATCATTCGAATGTTCGATACACAAGAAATATTGATGAGAAGACAATTAGAACGATGATACAATGTGCACAATGAGAAACACAATGAAAAATAGGAAAATGAAACGAAAATGAGGTAACGAGTACGCGTGGGCACGCTCACTAGCAAAATCAATGCCAACGAAATGCTCACTTCTTGAAAACGAAGCAATGAACTCAGATACTAAAGCCCTTGAGGAATAGATTATGCATTGTGATAAAATACAATGCGTATATATTTATTAATCATGGAGAAGTGAAAGCGACAAGATTTACAAGTAGAAAGACAAACCGCAAAGCATACGCCATAAGGGAACTTTCATGAAACGGCGGCCATCTTGGAGGTAGAGAAGCATCAAGTACCAGTGAACGCAACACATGCATAATTTCTGCTGGACATTTTAAATAATCCATGTTTAATACAAACTGATAATATTGCGATAAAAGAACTTACGTTTGAGGGATAAATCAAGCTTGGTTGGTCCCAAAATGTACTTGCAAACACAAAATATTCAAAGAGCGCAATGATGTGCTACGTACAACACTGTTGTGTGTGACAACGATGTGGACATCGGATCGATGCGATTGGCGAATGGCATTCGACTATGTTCGTGCAGAATCGTAAAGTCGACTATCTACGAACAGACACGACTATGCACGAACTTAACTTACAAACCCTCACATATGTACTTCCGGCAGATACAAAAAGACGTAACACACGTAACGTGTACCGGCTACCATATTTCCTAAATGTTACAGATTCTGCTAAGATTTTTTTTTTAACAAGAAAAATATATTCCAAAGTTCAAAACCATTGTCAAAGCTATAAAAAATATATTGTTTTAATATACGCATCGTTCATGATTACCACAAAATAGCATTTCAGAAAATAATAACGTAACATTATCGTAAAAAACAAATTATTAAAATATTAATTATGATACTATTGATTTATTCCGTTAGATTTCTAACAAACAGTATTGAATAAAAATTGTATATTTCAATATATCTACATAAGTGGATAAGTGAAATATTTGACGAACTTCGTTATTTTACTATAATAATGGAGTAAAATGTTTAAGATGCAATTAATATTGACAAAGAGATAAGATGTTTAATTGAAATGGGCCATGTTTGTGGAAAGTATGATATACGCCTGATAACCTCGCTTGTAAGCAGGACAAACAACACATGCAATGTAAGAAAAATATGTAAAAACAGTTTCCTACGGTATTACATTATTATGTAAATATTATCAGTCCAAAGTAAAAGTAATATTTCTGTCTAAAAAATGAATTAAAAGACAATTTAATCTGCTACGAAACATCGGTTCTTGCGTGTATTCTTTTAAACAAATTTCACATACCTGTCCCCAAATTAGATTACTAATTACTCTTACGACACCGCACTTTATTAAAGCCATTAAATTCCAAAACATACTCAAATTTTAAGCAAAAATAATATAAATCATGATGTTCACGAGGCACTGAAGTAATCACATAAATTCCGAGCGACTAGTTGATGACCTCTGTATATTATTGTAGGTGGCACCACACCCAAGTACATTCAAGAGGGTAACTACACCATTATCGGTAAAAGATTTATACAGACAGACGACATGCCTACGTAAGATAAATGAGATGTCTCAGTAAAAAAAAGCCGCGAAAATTGAATATAAGTAGAGTAAATATTTTCTCGAACATGCATATTTTAAAATAAACTTACCTTTACCATTGAATTAAGAGAGATAAGTTTAGAATATTTCCGAGTGTAGCATTTCATTACTGCAGAAGGTATCATATTTGTTGCGATCGTCCATAACTCTCTGTACGAATGCTGCAACCATTTTAATCACTGTTATAAATTTCGACGATTCTCACAACTGCACTCTTAATTCGAAACTCTTTATGGCAATTTATAAATTATTTATAAGGAAAATAAAAAAAAAATAAAAAGGGAAATAGCAACGTTGTACCGTGCACTACATTTTATGACCATCAAAGGTACACCGAGCCCTTTGGCACTTCAATTCGATGAGGGCACGTCGATAACTCGATATGATTGTGATTGCTCTATACACAAGGCCACGTGATATGACTGGACCTGCGCCAATGTTATTATGGAAGAGGGAAAATCATGAACAACGGATTAACGAGATTTATGATATCGCAGAAATATGAATGGTGCTGTAATTTTTTTTTTTTACTCCCGATTTCTAGTTCACGTACCTGTCGTCCACGGTAAAAGTAATCGTGATTGATTTGACCCTTTAGTACACTATTCAGAATAGGTGTGCTTCTCGCGGTAAAACGGTAGAATAGACACTGTACTAAACCTGCACCCATTTTATCCGGGTAGCTACAGCTTACTCGATGCAGGTAACGCGTTTTACCGTTTAGCGCTTGCGCCGCGTAACGTCTAACTAACCCCAGATACCAAACAAAATCGACGTTACTACTTTTGATGATAATCGTAGAACAAAAGTATGGTTGGTTCGATCATGTTATGTATAACGCGTTAGTTGACCAACTAGTTACAAAGGAACTGATTGTACGGAGCTAATGAAATCAAATGTGATTCACAAATTAATTATATAAGCTTACAAGTTGGAAACTGTCCATTGATTCGAATCGAATGTCTGTCCTTATTTTTTTACGGCGGCAGCCGCGAGAGGTAGGTTGCGTGAAATTCACGTTCCCGTGTTAGGTCTTGTTTCCTGTTTCCCTTAAAAGACAGTGAATGACGTGCGGCGAGAAAAAGTCAATTACTCAGAGAACAAGCTAGAGTCAATGAGTATCGCATCGTCGTTTTCGATTTATACGGCATTCAGACTGTGTTTAACATTGGCCCTAAATCAAGATTCGTACCTGAAGCCTGATCTAATGAACGGGCTATAAATATCCCTGGTCATTCACGCCTCATAAATTTAAATTTCAAGGCAAAAATTGATCCTCAAATACAAGAAATAATTATACACATTGGAAACATGTGATGCATTTATTATAATAATTGTTCTTCATAATTTTGTTTGAAAATAATGAAAAATGTAAATTATATGGATTCTTCGAATTTTTAAATGGCAATAAAGAGTTACATTCTATGGATCAGCTATTTATGAATTTACATTATAATGGATATATAAAAATGGTTCAAATTACAATGATAAAATCAAAGGTTAATAAATTTATCAATGAAATAATGCAAATTCTAATTGTGTTCTATTAATTAACCTTTTCTATAAATATCAAGGCTCATGCATTTCCTAAATTAACCCAGTCCGGCTATAAAAGACACTTGAGTGAATAGTTGCACACTAACGAGCAATTGGACGAAAAGTACCGTGGAACTCTTCGAGAATTCAAAGTATACGATTCACAATTCTTTCTGCGAGAGGACTATTTACAAAAAGTAAGCACATTGTTTTGTCGAAATAGACTAGGCTGACAAAGAATTTATAACATAAATAGAATAAACTCTCCAAAATAAAAAATTCTAGAACCGAAATAACTTTCTAAACATAGGAAAAGTTATTTGATTCCTAGAATACAAAAACGATATTACTTGATTTTAAATAAACGTATTAACCCACAAGGTAAAAAATTTCTATCTTGATTTCAATATTCGTTATTCGTTATTTAAATCCATATAAATTTAATTAATTACTTAATACCTTCCTGCTTAATTGCTATTAATTAAATAGAAAATTTCAATTTTGTAATAGGTAAAACCAATATCACGAAACTCGGAGGAATGCTTGAGAAATTACAAATATCGACGTCTTACTCGTGACGAAACGATTACTAATTCGAATCAGCTCCGGGCCCAAGAGGAATCCCCGTCAAGGGCAAGGAAGCGATTAAATCAAGACCGAAGCGATTTCCTCGTGGGTTCCTGGCAGTACATGCAACCCATTTGCTCAACCATAAAAATAACCGGCACAAATCGTCCACCCCATACATTCACGCGGCGGCGGGCTTCTAAAAGCGTTGACATTCTGAGAATTAGGCGATTGCACCAGCATGCTTGTAGAGAGCGTTTCTGATCTAAATCAGAGACCGAGCCCGCGGAAACTGGTCGCGTGTATTCGTGGGGTGCGCTTTCTGTGGCAATGAAAAGGATCGATGCGGTTTCCGTGGTAACGGCACCGTCAGAGAGGCCGGAACTACGGATGGTGGTGGACAGACAGCATCGGGCACGAGAGTGATGCAGTAACGACACTGCCGTCGCCGACGTCGAAGACTCTTGATCCCGGAGGTGCACTCTGTACCGCGTGTGCGTGCGTGCGTGTTCTTCGAACATTCCTCACGACCATTCCGTCTGCACAACGTCGCTTCGAGACGGTGATCATCATGCGGAGGCGGCAAACCCTCCGCTCCAGGACACCAGGAAAGCGAGCCCGTTGTGCCAGGACAACGATCAGAGAACGCACGAGGAACCGTTGCGTCTGGAAAAGACAAAGATACGTCTGCTGCAACGATGGTGCGACATGCCACAACACTTGCAGTTCAATCCTCATATCCGCACCGGATACAGACCTCTCATGACCGTCGGCCAGTGTCTTGGCAGTTTATTCTACATCCACAACGAGACCGTCAATATCATGACGCATGGTAAGTCCCAGAAAATGACGAGTCCTTTAGAGAGCCAGCTGGGATGGTTCTTTGTTCTCTGGCCTGGTTGTTCTCTCGCGTCCAACCTTGATATCTCACTGTTGGATCTGGTTGGTGTATGTATGACGAGACCTACGGTTTTTTCATTGTTTGTTAATAAGATGTTAAACTTATGTTAGTCGATGAGAGATACCAAAGTTAATTAATTGGGATTAACTGTGGTATTAAAGTGTATTGAATTGTAAATATTAATATTAATTCAACACTGAATCGTTAAGTGATTGACGAAGCGAATAATATGTGAATTTTAGAGATAATATAAGAAAAGAAACTAGGGTCTTATGAAAAATGTAAACAATTTTTAGTGAAAATTTTTGTATGAAAGGCTAGTCAGAGATTTTGAATAAAAATTAAAAATAGGAGCTTTATATCGTTTAGATTATTGTTTTTATATGTGCCTGTGTTTATATATGTACAAGTTACAGATTTTGTTATTGACAATTGTTGTTGAGAGACAAATATTTGCACAGACACATTTGATAGTATTATATACATATATGAACTATACAGTATGATTCTGTAAACAATCTTGAGATAATATATGGTCTGATTGGAAAAAAGAAATTTATTTAATGGTCAATAAATTATATTTTGAACAATTCTATATTTTGTAAGAGAAAAATCTGCATGTATCGATTTTCTGGATATAATCATCTTAAAGTGTACAAAGGTGACGAGAAAGGAAGAGTTGTAGCTGTCGTGATTCAATAAAGCAGAAAACTGGATTACCCTTGAGCTAAGCAATTTCAAGGTCAAATAACGTGAGAAATCATATTCCTATCAGCGCATTGCGGGATAACAAAAGATCGATCAACGAAGCCATACATTATCCATTCGAGATTCATTCTTAATACCATTGATAATGGTAATCTTGTATTCAAATTCATAAGAGTGAAATCCGTATTAAATATTCACGTGTCATATCTCTGTTCCTATTATATCTAGCACGTGTTAATTTTTAACGACTCGATTGACTTTTAACAATTCACGAAAGCAATTTACGTGTATATCCATCGGGAAATTTCTAATACAGAAATGTCACATTACGTCAATCACATCAAACAACAAAGAGTTTATTAATAACCGAAGAATAATAGACGCAAAGGAGATTATATAGGTAAACATGAACGTCACGCAAACGCATTTCACGTTTATTTAATGAACTATCCGCTAAAAATGACATTGTTCGTTGATGCATGAGACACTTTGCACGACGAGTTAATTAACGAGAGAGGTCATTAGTGACTAAATTCTGCGACTACAATGAAAAATAGAAGAATACTATCTAGCCTTGCATCGTGTACGAAATTAGTTAGTCGAAGTTCTACTTCGTGTTTTCACGATGAAGATACAACGATATCCGTAAAATTACTTTCAAACGAGAACTTAAGACATCGTAAGATAGAAACAATCACTTGTTGCACAGTATCAGATTTATTAAAATAAATTTTCGATTATTATATTATCCTTGTTAATTATACCAATCGATGATACCTGTTTTAATATAGAATATTTCATTGTAGGATTCGCCATTTTGTACATGTTATTGACGATCCCGCAACTTCTTCCATGGGATACCAAAGATATTCTCGTAGCAGTTTTGTCTTGGTGCCATTTAATCGGCGCCGTTAGTCCTTGGATCGGGTCCTTCGTTTATCACCTCTTCATGAATTTAAACTACGACGAAGTCTTCTATAGATCATTATTGAAGCTAGACATGATCGGCATATGGCTGTGCCAAAGTTTTGGTAGGTATTAAAATTATCGTCACATCATAATCGAGCCGTTCGAAACTACATAGCATATAATTACAGGTTATAAAATAGACTAAATTATATACCTTGATAGACTTGATCAATTTATTTATACAATTGCCAATGATAATAGTTTTGATAGACCAGAATTTGATTTCTAATTTTAGGAGCAATACCTATGATGGCAGCAACAGTTCACTGTCTACCTGATATTTTCTGGTACTGCTGTATTTTTATCTACTGCTTCCTTAGCATTTGGGGACTTCTTAAGGTATATTATATTTTACTCGTTAAATTTTCCAATTTTTATTATTACGTTCTTTACGTATTGGTTCTTTACGTTAAATATATTTCTCAGGCAATGAACGCGAAATCTCCTTGGGAGAGAAGACTTTGTTTTGCACCTCCTTTCCTCATGAGAATGTTGGTAATGACTTTACGATGTTTTGGTATTGGTGGTGGATCTCCTGACGCCTTACTTCACATTGTACTACAAGTAAATGTCTACAATATATGTAGCTAACGTAACGACATATATATAGCTAAGTAAATGTTACGAGAAATTATTATATTATTGATAATAATACTGAATATATCCTTCTTCAGGATCTCATTTCGGTTGTGGGAGCAACTATAGGCGCCTTACGTATTCCTGAGAAGTGGATCCCAGGCAAATTGGATCTAATGCTGAATTCTCATAACCTGATGCACGTGTTAGTTGTTTTGGCAGTTTGTTCGATGCACGCGGCGACTCTGAAAGATCTCGCTTGGATGTCTCACCCATCTACGTGTAATAGAACGAATATCGTTCAGCTGAAACACGATGAACTGTGATCGAATGGTATGCGTGAAAGTTTGTCAATGAAGTCTGTGATAAATCGAGCCTACGCCAACCGCCGGTTACTTGTGTAGGTACTCTGCTTAATCGACGATCAGAACGCTTCGCGATCACGTGGCGTATAAATCTTTTTAAGTACAATTGTATAGAAACAAAAAAGATATATATATCAAAATTTAATATATTAACAAGAAAGCGTTGCAAAGCAATATTATTTGTAATACGTGGGACGATTCAAGTACAAGTACGAGTACAAAAATTAATATGTCATATTGTAGAGAATAATATATATAAACCATATCTAAACTGTTTTTAATGTTAATTCAAAATCTATGGTAAAAGGCAACGGGACGATTTTATTCAGATGAAATAATTAAACTGAGATAAGCACATCAAAAATACGTTTATTATTGTGATTATAAGAATTCAAGATCCGCAATAATTTACAAGATGTGTTCCCGGACATTCGTTCCTTTAATTAGACACACATCATTTCACAATATCAATACCATTCGTGTAAACGAATAAAACTGTTCCAAAATATCGATTGGAATTTATTTAATTCCATAGTTGTTTTGACTATTCATACGTAAATTCATCGCCCTTATAAAGGAGTCGGGAAATGAGGGTATACAATCGGTCAATTTACATTCGAAATTACGTACATAGGCATAAATTGACCTGCTATCCACAGTCGATAGATCTTACGATTAAAAAATAAATAGTATAAATTTGATTGATATATATTAATCATACTTCGGTTTTCTTCAAATACTTTGATCCAGTGCATGTTGTGACATACAGTTCTATGTGAAGTCAAGAAAGAGCAGAGCCGCAAGACTATTTGAACGAAAGAAATATTTTTCCTGAAAAAAAATTATCAATAGATAATTCGCGTACTAGATAAATATATTTTTGGTGTTCCATATCGCGTATAAATATGTCTTTGCGGATCTGACCATTGGTATAAATTGCATGCTTCGGTAGTTTATAGTTTGATAAAAATTAATTAACAATAGAATTATTGCGTTAAAATTATTTATCTTCGATCTTATTTCTATTGAAAATTTTATAGATAATAAATAAATAACAGAATGAAAATGATATTTTAAAATCAAAGCACCTATGTTGAAAGCACATTAGACATCATACGAGTACATGATAAACAATACATTAAATCTATGAATCATTTATATGTTCGTAGTATCTACGTGAAACTTAATTTAGTTGATAGAATTTAGAGAAATTGTAACGTGAGAATTATATAGCAGGTTAATAAAAATTCTTTAAGAAATACTTCAGTAATGAATTAAGAATAAAGTATTTTTTTCGTTACGACGTATTTATAGTACATTTTTTTTATAAGCGGTAGAATGTAACGTTAACGTGCGTATTCGCAATGTACATCAAAAGTGATTTGTACGAGTTTTAACGTTCGCTTAAAGAATATAGTCTTCTCTTAAATTTCAGTTTCATTATGTACTCTTGTGTAGTCCAAACGATTAATAATTTTGCATTCAATTACAGTTACTGTAAAGGAGCTTCACTTTCTTGTGTATAACTTTTAACTCGACTAAATCTAAGCGGCGGATATCGTCCGCCGATAGCTGATGCTCTCCATTCTCTTACAGACGGTTCCTTTAAACACATGTTTACTTCGTGTCCATTTCTATATTTCGTAAATATAGTATAACTTAGCCATTTCAATTGCGAATTTAACCGTCTGTGGTGATCTTGAATCTCAAATTCCTATAAATATTCACAAATATAGTTTAAGTAATTGTTCTATAATTAAAATATCAATTATTTTAATGTAACATAAATTAACATTTACAATATGAAATGTTTGTTCCCCACTATCATGCATAAGTTCTCTTTTCTTTTTCCTTTGTGTACTAATTCCTTTTACTTCCTGTTTTTTGAGCATTAGAACAACGCAATTATCGTGTAATAATCTATAATGACCAATAAGAACCGATGGATTTCGTGGAGTGCGATTTTTTAAGGAATTTACACAACTTTGTGCCTCATCAGTTGAAGTTAACATCAAGACTCTTCCTTCGGGAAAAAATCTGTTTATTGAAAAGGTAATATTAAGTATCAACAATTTTTTAAAATAAATATTTTATCACATTACACTATTGCATACCTCAGGTACCTGAAGTATTCCACCAGATGCCAGGGTCTATAAAATCGATCTTGGAAACTATTTTCCCCATCGCGAATATAACTGGTTTTACTAATATAACATCCATTATATCTTAGTCTAGGCCGTTGTAAATACATTTCTCTCCATGATTGATATTTTGGAGCATAGGTACCACAATTTACACCCCACACTCTACATAATTTGGCTATTATATATAATCATACGATCATATTAAGACTTCATAAAAAAATTTTGTTACCATACCTAACACAGGCAAGCCTCCAGATTTCCGTATCTCTTGCAGATATGTAAAATCCACGGCATACTCTGGAGAACATTTCAAGAGATCTCAAATCAAGCTCAGAAGATACAACCCATCTTAGGATATACAGTACTATTTCCAAAGGCAAGGCAGAAATATGTGTTGTCTGAAATAAGAAATACACTCGGATATCTATCATGATGTTCAGTAACAATAATGTTATGTTAAAATGTATTGACACATTTTTATAAGATAATCCATTTTAAGTGTGAATACTTACATTTTGTTCAAATTTAGGGAAACAAACACATTTGTTTTGATTTACAATTTTGCATAATTTCACAAACAAATCATTTTCCTCTTCATCTTCCTCATTATGATTTTCAACATTATCATCAATGTGATTTGCATCGGTATCAAATCCCTCAGCTCTATCATCATTTGACTTTACCTTAGTTGTTTCATACAAACGAAATTCAATGTCAGGAACTAATAACACAGCACGTTTATAAAATTGAATTGCTTCATAGAATTTTCTTTCTTCCTCGTATTCAATTCCTTTTAAAAACAAAGTTTTTGCCTGAAATATATACTTATTTATATTACATGTATACATATATATATGTACATATTTTGTATTGTAGTTATTATACCTTATTTTCAATGGATTCTTCATCATTAGAAACATCAACTTTAACTGTTTTTGTAGATTTGATTTTTGGTCGGTCTCGTTTAGGTGATATTTCTAATTCGCGTTGCCATTGTTCTCTAAAGGATGTTAGAGCATTCTCGATGTTTGTTTCCGAAAAAGAAGACCCTTCTTGATCGTCTCCACCGTCATCCGAATCGCTAGATTCACTGGAGTGATTCTATTGATATTGAGAGTAAATACATATAAATTATCTAACAATCTATAAAAATTATTTACAAACAATAAGAATAAGAATAAATGAACAATACCAATTACATGACCATTTTATTAAGAAAGATTCTGAAAATGACGTTTTATTTTTCTGCTCGGATTGAGGTTATATTGATGTAAATAACTTCTTATGCAATATCAACGAAAGGACAGCCATTGTGTTCAATATATTACGTACCATTTTTCTTCCTGTTTTAATTTCCACGGTATTATTTCCTCAACGTTTGTACTCTCGGTCAGAAAAACGTACGACACAGCGAAAGTGTAATCTCGCCAATAGGACCGCCGCCATGGTTTTCGTCTTTCTATTCTGCAATTCAATTAAAGGTCATACCGATAGCTATAGATTATAGTCTTGTATATTTTCAGCTGATGCAATCGAGTTTAAATTGTTGCTGGTTTAAATATTGATGATTTTTAGATTACGGATTAAAGCCATATGTTATAAAGAAATATAACATAGGAATTACGTAAGTCAGTAGTTTCACCAAGTGCGTATTTTACGTCAGCATAAAGATAAACTTTTTCGAGAAGGTACCGAATACTAAGTGTGTCCGTAAATAGTTCATTACTTCAAGTATTTGATAGCTAACACTGCGTATTAAGTCTCATCGACGTATACATTGTTATATATATATAAAATTTGATGCTGTCGTAGAAAATATTTTAAAAATTAAAAAAATTCCTTGAAATACCAGTACTCTTTTGAGTAATACAATTCTACGCATATGTTTCTACATATAAAATTAGATATATTATATGTAAGATATTTTAGGTGATCGTGTATAGTGATACACTTTTAAACAATTCTTACTGACCTCTTAATACGTTTCGTTGTTAACTGCATTTTTGTTCAATTCTTTTCCTTAATTTCCAGATTTTTTACTACGATTATTTTTTATACATTAATTGCAGGCGTTTTAAGATATCATTTCCATCTCTGATATTATCATATACACGCATTAAAAATAAATTAAAAGTAAAGTAAATCATTTTGAAAGTTTTAATAGAATTTTTATCTCCATTTGTCTACAACATTATGAAAATTCATAGTATTCGCAACTAAATTATATCACAGAAAAAAAAATGATAAACGATTTGATCCTATTTTGAAAATTAAATTTCGGCGCTATAAATACACAAAAGGGCCGCAAGATGTCTCAATTGGAACTAATTTCGTATTGCAGATGGAAATCTAATTCTTCAAATCATGTCGGATCTGAAACGCATTTGAAATACGTTAAACTTATCAAAGAATACGTAAAAAGCTACGAAAGCGTGATTCACGGATTTTCACTTCTTCCACGTGAAAAATACAGGAAGTTACGAAGAACGTAGTATTTTTGTCCACGAGTCGCATATTTGGAAAATAGCGATGGAAGTGATTCGTTATTCGGCCGGTTTCTCGTGCGATCGCTATACCTTGCACACACGTGGATCAACATCGTGGACCCCTCCTTTTCCATGGGACTATCACTACCTGAAGATCATCTTCCCGAGTAAAAGCCGCGTGCTAACCGAGTGTGGGCACAGACAGCATCATGAGCTTGGTGAGTACGAAACCACTCATTCACTGTATACCTTTCTTCCGATAAGTTTTCTCTCTTTATCTCGCTATCGTTCTCGTCCCTTTCCGCGCTATTCTCGAGCACATCTCATTTTTCCTTCTCAACAGCGACGGATACCGTTGTCGTGTCGTGTGACAGTGAATCAATCGTAATAACTTAACGATAAGTGAAAAGTGTTGACGAAGGAACAAGTGGAAAGACACGTCAGAGAGATTTTACCCGATTGTGTGCAGAGAAGAAAGTCTTTTATTTGCCTTTATTTAACGAAGAATCCGTATTTCGTTGATTTCCTATTAAAATAACCAGGATCTGTCGCATAGAAAATTGCTCAGGAATTATTCAGGATGATAAGAGTAAGTTTTCCTTTTTCTTTTATAAATTTATCAAGTTTTACGATTTTCTGTGAAAAACACGCAGATGTTTCTGTGTCACGGTGCGTGTAAAACACGTCTGCGCGATGGCAATCGAAAGTTACCCGTGCCGTGCGACTCGATGCTTGGAAAAATTCAGATTTCTAACTAGAAGAAGTTCCCGATGAGCATTCTGTGCAAGCGACTTTCTTCTCTCCTCTGTTCTGCGCTCCACGATTCAAATATTCGCAGGTGCACACACGCCTATATTTCCTGCTGCGCCGGTGCTTAACGCTAGGTTTACGGACTTTTTTCTATACCTTTACGAAGACCCGTCAGATTTACAGGTAAAGAAAACCACGTATTTTCTTAAAAAGAAAGATACGAGTTTAATTTAAAAACAATTAACGAATTTAATATAAGTTGATTAAAACTATTAATATTGTATAATTGGAGCAACCCACCCGTTAAATTGATGGATCCCGTAAACCTAGTGTTAATTCAGCATAGGAATTAACGCAATTTTTCTATTAGCCTCGAGTTACACGTAAAACAGAAAATTCCCTATTTTTACTTCTCTAAAATTGGATTAACATTTCACTCGTTTCGAAGCAATTAAAATCCACGATACTAAATCTTGGTACGTATGATACTTCAAATTTTCATTTATTAAATTTATCTCGCAAGAGATCGAGTATTTCTTATTTCTAACGCTTTTTACTGGATTTATCTTCTTCTTCGTTTTCTTTTTAGATTCGAAGCTACGCAATGTGTGAAATGAATTTATAAATCGTTAGACGAAGTTGGTTAATTTCTACTATACATTTACGCACACATTCTGCACGAAGTGTCTCCCGGTTTCTTGTTACTTTTAGTTTCACTGTCGAACAAGGTACACGTTTCTATCGCTAAGAACTTTCTTTCGATCATCACGCCGCTTTCCTTCAACTTTTTCCTTCTTGTTGCCTTATTTTCGCGGCAACTGTTTTGAACAATGAAGATTCCTCGACGTTCTGTCTGCTTTATTGAAAAGTACCCTATATTTGGTTTGTTAGTTTCTCGAAGAAGAAAATCATTAGCAGGAGTTAGCTTTGATTAAAATTCCGCAGGTGTGGCGTGCGTGTTCCACGAATTTGCGGTTTGAACAACCTATTTGTTATGTAGTCCAAAAGCGTGTAAACGATCAATTGAAATTAGAATTAATTTCATGGGATAGTGGTCAGGCACGCGATGCGAACTAAAGATCTGAAACGAATTTCTGTTTCGTGGAAAAAATTGGCGAATTTCGAACACAGCTTTCGCGGAGTTAATGACACGGAACCCCAGATATGGACACCATACATTTACGCGTGTAACCTATACACGCGTGGAAATTTAATATCGCGGTTATGGCTGCGATTTTTCTTTTATTACCCGGTTTCATTTGTCGTCTTACCAGGAAACCTGTAAAAGCGTTATGTTTCTCTTAACCTTGGTAATGGAATCTATAGGAGAAAATTGCATTTTTGGTGTAAGGGATATATAATCCATGTTTCAGTTTCTCTTAGCTCTTGTAAGTTGTATTACTTCAAACATTCTTTTGTCTATTTTCTTTCTTTGTTAAAAATGGCAAATAGATTCTCAACTATTTTCAGGAAATATTTTAATAGCCAGTGATATGGTATTTCTTATATCTTTTACTTCACAAATTGTTAAGAGAAAGTTGAGAAGTTATTTCATAGAATTCTTTGGAATTAAAAATGACAATATCTTCAAGGTGTATCTTAATGTATTATAATAATTTTTAATTACTAATTGGTCTGAAATTAGCATCTTTTTTCAAGTCTTACAGAATACTTTTGTAATAGTAACTTTCCACTTGCATAATAATCCTATGTCGTAGATATGGATCTATTCATATATTTTGTAATAAACTTATGTCACAAATGTAGACCTTGATTTATACTGTTAGCTGAATATTTTTAGGAACATCTTCTATTTGTCATCGTTTGCCATTTTAGCAGCTGAATTTAGCGAGATTATTATTATCTTTTATTGAGGTAGGGACGTATTTATATATATATTTCGTTATTTTTGTTTGTATTTATATTTACATTTTGCATACAAATAATTACTATACTTAGTTACTCATACATCGCACATATTATCATATAGTAATTTAATTAAGTAATATTAGTACAATATTATAAATAACATTATTAATACTATCACTATTGATAGTAAGTAACAGCTATAAATACTAACAATAGTAATAATATTAACACTGTTAAATACAAGTATCTGTAATTGAATCCAACTGTAATTGAATCTAAAAGATGCACATAATCTCTATATTATCTTATAAATTTGTTCGCCATTCAATAATGGACTATCGATTAACTACATTTCTTGTAACATTATATCCCTTCGTTATTCGTTTTCACCGTGTATAAATAACGGTGGATCGTTAGACCTGGAAAAAAATGGAGGGATATCCACTAATCCACGCGGTTTCAAGCCACAACGACGAGGTGTCCACTGTCACGTCGTCCCAGTATAACCGCATTCTGAGAGAAAGTAATTACCAAACGATTTATGACGAGAGTTCTCGATTTGGGTGTGGATACTCTGTGTCCCGTTCGCCGATGGGTTCATTAAACCTTAAGCAGGTGGCATCTTTTCGATGCTCGGCCAGAAGAAAGTTTTTTCTTCGGTCGAGGATGACGCGTGACCCAATCCGAAAGGAAGATCAGCCTCCAATCGTCAGGCATGATCGTTATGAAACAGTGCAAGATA